>PVKU01016155.1:0-15641 GCA_004027475.1 Anoura caudifer | reverse complement strand
ATATATATATATATTTTCATTCTTTTTTGTCCTGGTGGTTTAATTTATTTTCTTTTATTTTAATTATTTTCTTTTTTAAAATATATTTTATTGATTATGCTGTTACAGTTGTTCCATTCCCCCCTTTCATTTCCCTCCACCCTGCATATCCTCTCCCACCCACATTCTGCCCCCCTTAGTTCATGTCCATGTATCATACTTATAAGTTCTTTAGCTTCTACATTTCCCATACTATTCTTGCCCTACCCCTATTTTCTATCTACCATCTATGATAGTTATTCTCCTTACCTTTTCCCCCTCTCTCCTCCTCCCACTCCCCTGTTGCTAACCCTCCATGTGATCTCCATTTCTGTGTTCCTGCTCCTGGTATAGCTGTTTGCTTAGTTTGCTTTTGCTTTAGGTGTGGTTGTTAATATCTGTGAGTTTGCTGTCTTTTTACTGTCCTATTTTTGATCTTCTTTTTCTTAGATAAGTCCCTTTAACATTTCATATAAAAAGGGCTGGTGATGATGAACTCCTTGAACTTGACTTTATCTGGGAAGCACTTTATCTGCCCTTCCATTCCAAATGAAAGCTTTGCTGGACAGAGCAATCTTGGATGTAGGCCCTTGTCTTCATGACTTGGAATATTTCTTTCCAGCCCCTTCTTGCCTGTAAGGTCTCTTTTGAGAAATCAGCTGACAGTCTGATGGGAACTCCTTTGTAGGTGACTCTGCCTTTATCTCTTGCTGCTTCTAGGATTCTCTCCTTCATTTTAATCTTGGCTAATGTAATTATATGTGTCTTGGTGTATTCCTCCTTGGGTCCAACTTCTTTGGGACTCTCTGAGCTTCCTGGATTTCCTGGAAGTCTATTTCCTTTGCCAGATTGGGGAAGTTCTCCTTCACTTTTTGTTGAAATAACTTTTCCACTTGTTGCTCTTCCTCTTCCCCTTCTGGCACCCCTATAATTCGGATCTTGGAACATTTAAAGATGTCCTGGAGGTTCCTAAGCCTCTCCTCATTTTTTTTGAATTCTTGTTTCTTTCTTGTTTTCTGTTTGGTTGTTTCTTTCTTCCTTCTGGTTCACTCCATTAATTTGAGTCCCAGTTTTCTTCCTATCACTATTGGTTCCCTGTGCATTTTCCTTCATTTCACGTAGTGTAGCCTTCATTTGTTCCTCTAATTTGCAACCAAAATCAACCAATTCTGTGAGCATCCTAATCACCAGTGCTTTGAACTGTGCATCTAATAGGTTGGCTATCTCTTCGTCACTTAGTTGTATTTGTTCTGGGGCTTTGATCTGTTCTTCCATTTGGGTCATTTTTTTGTCTTGTCACACCTGTTATGTAGTAAGGGGCAGAGCCTCAGGTGTTCACCAGGGTGGAGCAACCATGTGGCTGGGTTGTGACACTGTATGTGGGGGAGGGGTCAGAGAGGGAACAATGGTGCTTTCTCCGCTCTCTCAGATTTCAGTTCCTTCTGCCGCTTCCCCCAAGGAAACTGGACCCTTCTGGTGCTAATTTCCATGTGGGTGTGCTTTTGCATGTTCTAGGACCTTTTGGGTCTCTCCAACAAACTCTCCTGTGAGGCTGGGAGTCTCTCCCACTGCCTGAACCCCCACAGGTGTTTTCAATCTATGTTTTGAAGCTTTATTTCCCAGTGCTAGGGCCTTGGGTTGCTTGGTCTGTCTCACTCCCCCGTTTCACTTGGTTTATCTGTGTGCAAATGTGTGACTGCCTGGTCAACCAACCTCCTTGCACACCTTGCTGCATCTGCCCACTGCCACCCTGTGCCTGGGGTCTGTCAGCTGCTGCCTTGCACGCCTGGGGTCCGCAAGCCACTGCTTTTTTTTTTTTTTTTTTTTGCTGTGACCCCTCTCCCCCAACCTGCCTGACTCCGTCCTTCCTACCGGTCTGGACGAATGTGTCTATTTTAACTCCTTGGTTGTTGGACTTCCATACAGTTCAATTTTCTGTCAGTTCCAGTTTTTTTTTGTTTCTAAATTTTTGTTGTCCTTATTTTGGTTGTGCAAGGAAGCACAGTGTGTCTACCTATGCCTCCATCTTGGCTGGAAGTCTCTCTAAATTATTTTCAATTACAGTTTACACTGAATAGTATTCTGGATTAGTTTTAGATGTACAGCACAGGGGTTAGAAAATCAGGTACCTAAAGCCTATATTTTTAACCACTATATGGCATTGCCTTCCACTTCACTGTAGGTTCTGGTAGAAATGTGGATTTAGAGGAACTTAATGATTCAGATGTGGCTGTGTCAGTATATTTCCCTATCAGTTGATAGTCAGTTCAATGAATTTGGAATAAACTTGAAGTCATCACTATTCTCCAGCTTAGCCACTAAAGAAACCCAGATATTCAAAGTAGCAATGGATTTACATAAAAGGCCTTTTATTAAAATATATATTCAATACTTTCTATGGTTCTAGAAATATTCTCTGATGATCAGTCCAGCACATCTTGTTTTTTAAATGCCAGAGAAGCATATTCCACTCAACATTGTTACTACATACAAAGCAGTAAATACACCAGATGATGTTCCACTTGAACCCCAAACAGTAACCAGCATTGTACAATGCATCAGGATATTACTAAACTATGTGCAAGTACTCAGATTTCCAAAGTTTTCTTAGTTCCATTGAAGTTGAACCCATTTTACTGCCTGTTCAGGTATGAATCCATGTGTGGAGTTCTTGGTAGGGTAGTCTATTCATAGTTGGCTGCTAAGACTCATAATTTGGAACATTCTGGATAGGAAAGTCTATTGATACTTTATATTCTTTTCTACTTTATGAAACTGGCTTCCATGGCTTGTGTTTAAAACAAGAGCAAAAATTGGGGGAAAAGTTAAAAGAATGAAGCCATATGACAGAATTTGTCTTTTCTAGTGTCTAACAAAAGTAGACAGAAGGATGAAACTAAAATCACAATTAACAAAATATAATCACCAGAAAATACTATACAGAGATAGTGGAAGATGTTGTCTATTAACTTAAAAGGATGTCAGCCAGGGAAAGCAACAATAGATCCTTTTAAGACATGTAAAAGTCTTCTAACCTTGCCTCTAGAAAACATTTTTAACCATAAATTTAAAAAAAGACATGTGAGTTGACAAAAATATTGATAATTTTTACCTTATTTGTAGAAAAATAGACTGAATGGACATTCTTTAAAAAACTTTTCCTTATGAAAAGATGGAAGTTATAATGAATACAGTTGGAAAATAAGTGAAAAAGGAGAGGAGAATTAAAGTTATTGACACCTCAATAGAAGTATAGTCTACAGGGTTCCATGATGAAGAACAATGCCAATGCTAGGTTTCTTTCAAGAAATGCTGATAATATCACTCCCTTTTTAAAAACCTTCACCTGAGTATATTTTATTATTGATTTGAGAGAGGGAGGGAGGGAGGGAGGGAAGATGAGAGAGAGAGAGAGAGAGAGAGAGAGAGGGAAACATCAATGTAAAAGAGAAACATTGATCAGTTACCTCCCATCCATATCCTAACTGTGGATCAAACCCACAGCCTATGTATGTGCCCTCACCAGGAATTGAACCCATGACCTTTGGGTGTATGGGATGACCTTCCAACCAACTGAGCCACCGGCCAAGGCAGGATAATATCACTTCCTTTCTTAAAATTTCTCTTGACTCACCAAAGTTCAAGTAACTCTATAGTTAGTAATTGAATACTTTCATGATTTGGCTACTCTTTTTTACTCAGAATTCTTATCCTCCTACTCTCCTAAATAAATAATGTATTTTTCTTCTTAAAATTCAAGTTATTTCTGGGAAACAGTTAATTCTTTACAACTGTTTGTTAAATGAATTCTCATTCACCCTTCTCTAATAACATCATGTTATTTTATTTTTAAAATAAACAAATTTATAGTTCATACACCTTTCTGTCACACTAGACTACAGATTCCTTGAAATTAGGACAGATGCCTTTCACATTTTTATCCTCAAGGGCTTGTTTAGAACTTAAAATATGGTACACTAAGTGCGTTAAAATGTATTCTGTTTTTTAAAGCTTCACAATCTTTTTGATGGTGTCCTTGAATGCCTTCTTCACTTGCTGATTTCTTAGAGTGTAGATGAAGGGGTTTAACAAGGGAGTAACTGAAGTAATGAGCACAGCTATTCCTTTGTTTAAAGCACCTTCTTCTTTTGCAAAGGGATTGATGTACATAAACATGCAGGTGCCATAAGAGAGGGAGATAACAATCAAATGAGAGGAACAAGTGGAAAAAGCCTTTGTCCTTTGCTGGGCAGAAGGAATCCTCAGAATGGTCCTAATAATGTACGTATAAGAAAGTGTCACCAGTACCAGCGTAACCACCAGTGTCATAACAGCTAGGAAGATAACCACCAGTTCTAAGAGGCTTGTGTCTGAGCAGGCAAGCTCCAGGAGGGGCCCATAGTCACAGTAATAGTGATTCAGCACATTGGAGGCACAGAAATCCACCTGGCTCATCAGGAAGATTGGGGCTAAGATAGCCAGGAGTCCCCCCAGCCAGGAGCAGAGCACGAGTTGTATGCAGACTCTACTGCTCATCAGGGTCAGGTAATGTAGGGGTTTGCAGATGGCCACGTAGCGATCGTAAGACATAGAGGCCAGGAGGTAAAACTCTGTTGCCCCAAGGAATATTGCAAAAAAATATTGAATCAAGCATCCAGCAAAGCTGATGGCTTTATCTCCTGTTGTCACGCTTGTCAGAAATCTGGGAATGAAAATGGAAGTGAAGAAAATTTCTAGGAAGGAGAAATTCCGGAGGAAGAAATACATGGGGGTCTGGAGGTGGGGATCTACCAGTGTGAGTATGATGATGGTCAGATTTCCTAAGACACTTATCATGTATGTGAGAAACATAAAGATGAATATCATGACCTGGACTTCAGGTTGATTTGTGAGGCCCAATAGAATAAACTCAGTGAGAGTGGTCCTGTTTTTCATTGTTGACCTTCAGTAGATCTAAAAGGAAAAGGTGAGAATGACAAAAACTGAATTTCTCAGGATGGGAGAGATAAAGCTGATTGTAACCAACAGAATCAGGTCATATACTGTAATGTTCTCCATCCAGTTGGCTCAAGCCAGTTTTCCACTGGACTGGGCAAGGCTCCACGGAAGCCCCATGTCTTGTATATATGTGACATTTTCTTAAAGACTTGTGGTTCCTTAAGTCCACCTATTCCTGCATTCATAACAGAATATAGTATAGAATAATTTTTTTTCAGAAGAATATGTTTGAACCTACACTTTCCTCCTAAAATCTTTAGGAAATCTCCACATTTAAATCACTTTCCTTGACTCTTATCAATCTCTCCTACTTCTATGCTTTTGGTAGAAATATCTCTATTTGATTCTGTTTTCTGTGTTTTATTTTGCCTTCCCTGTGCTTTTTTCCCTTTCTGTACTTTTTTCTCCTCTCTGTGCTATTTGATGCTTCACTGGATATCTGCCATAGGTCCTCATTTCCATTACTGTTCTCATCTCTGACTTGTTTCATGAACTAAAAGGAGTTTTCCCACACAGATGATGGTGAATATCTTGATATATAATTAATATTTTCTATACTTTTGCTTCTTTTGTGGGATAAATTTGTAAAAGGCCCTAGAACATTGTTCAGTACTATCTCATTTTATATTGTGTTTTTTTTTGTCTACATAAACAAGGCTAAGGCATCAATAAATCATATTAATTATCATTTGTGTAAGTTTCTCTGCCACATTCAGAGTCTCCTGAGCACTGATTTTGGATATATCTCTGAGAATAGAGATCTGGAGAGATTTATAGGTAGCATCTCAGAGTGAATTTTGCTCCAGTCTTAAAGAGTCCTCAGTGGCAAACTAAGGACCACAATTTATTATGTGTGAAACTTCCTTGTTCTCTATTTTTGTCATGCAGAAATCAGGAAGAGGAAGATCCATGTTTCTGATAATAAGAGTCTTTGTAGATAAATTGGCAATTGCTAAGGAAGGAAACTTTTGTGGTGGTATTTTGTGTGCATGTTTCGATTTTTCTGATTAAGAGGGAAAAACAATTCACATCATATCCTCACAATCACTCTTGTCAATCTCTCCATTATTCCATACAGCTTTTGGAGATACTACGTGATGTTAGACATTGGTTTGAATCCCTTACAACCCTCCCTTCCCTGTTTGTACTAACCTGTGGTCTTTGGCAAGTACTGCATTTTCATCCAGATTTTCAGAGTTGATTGAGTTAATGATCCACTTTTATGGAATAACATCTGTGACTTTAAAAACATACAGTGCTTGCATCCTCAACAATTGGAATGACTGCAGTGGGCTGTTTATCTTACTGTTCATAAGAGGTAAATCAAAGGTGAAATGTGCCACATGAGGCTCTGAAAATTATAAAATTTAACGTGTTTTATATTGGCTCCCCATTCATAGTCTATCATTTTCTTAATGGAAGTAACCAAGTTTGTGGGGCTTAACTAGGGAAGGAAGCATATTATCTTTCATTCTATGAATCCAAACCAGAATCAAATCATAGTTTCTGAGAGACATAGTCTTTTGCATGCATAATAAAAAAGAGAAACATATCAGCTACCCCTCCCCTAGCAATGACAGAATTAGAAGAGAGGACTTTAACAGACTTAAAGTTCCTTAATATTTCTGCTTTAAGAGAGATTATTGTGAAGTCCTTAAAAGGGAGGGTATGAACTTTGCGGAGTCTATATTAGCCAGAGAGACACAGATTTTTATCTGCTTTTTAAAGAATAGGCACATGGGGATCAATTTCCTGAAGAAGCTAAAGATGCCCTGTGGACACAAGTTCAAAATGTGCAAATAAACCTCAGTTGTTGATAACTTTGAGAGCGAGTTGTACACATATGCTGAGGAGAGAAGCTCCTGAGAGACCATGATAAGTTTCCGTGGGAAAAATCTGCCACAGCCAAGAGGTTTGTGAAACTGAGAGCGATGTAGTGAGGTCCCTGGGGGATTGTTATGCCTGACCAATGCGTAGCATAGTTCCTATTATGCAGTGTTCCTATTATTTCTGCCTTTAATAATCAAATTTGGCTAGTGCTCAAATCTGATATAAATGGATGTCACTTTGCAGTGGATTATAACAACCTTAATACCATGGAATCCTTCATTAAGATCTGCATACTTAATACTACTGAAGTTAATACTCCATCCAATCATCAACTAGAACATATTTTGCTTTTATCAATTTGGCTAATATGTTCCATTCTATGCATAGTTGTACAGTCTCTCAGGAGCAATTTGTCTTTACCTTTTCAAAAACAATACATTTTCACTCAACTCCCCCATGGGATATTTCAATATCTCTGCCAGTACACATAATTTACAGGAAAGATCTTAACCACACCCAACTCATTCCAGGAACACAGGTATTACATTATATTGATAACATACTCTTGAAAGGAAATTCAAATGATACACACACTCACATGGGATCTACAAACACTTGCCATAAAACTTTCCAGTTAAGGTTGGGCCATTGTATCCAGTAAAATTGAAGGCCTTGCTACTTCAGTAAAATTACAAGACATTTCTCATTAGCCCAATGATGATTCATACCTGATGCAGTGAGAAACCAACTCTTCTCTTTCACCAGCACTTCTTACTTTAATATAGACTCAACATTAACTGTTTATTTGGGTTTCAGAGGTAACATGTTCCTCCTTCACAAATTTTGTTTAAGTACATTATGCTGTTAGATTGAGGTGTACAACACAATGATTAGATATTTATATATTTTAAGAAGTGATCACCACAATAAGTCTGGTTAACATCCTTCACCATACATAGTTATAGAATTTTTTTCGTTAGCTGCTATTTATTGACATACAGGTAGGCTCTATAGCAACAGGCCTGAAGGCAGGTGGAGTAGGGGAAATGAAGTTGGAGGGTGGAGTATTTGTCTGCAGTGACAGCTAAGTGCAGGAACAGAAGTGCACAACCAGGTGGGAGTAGGCAAGGCTGATGGGGTTGGAGAAGCAAGTGTAGGCCAGGTCCAGAGTCTGCTGAAACTGGAACCACTGCCTTCTCTAGCTGGTTACCTCCTGACCCCAGGCTAGGCTTGGGTGTTCTCTGAGTGTACAATTCTATAGGAACTGGACAGACTGCACAAAGGAGGAGAAGCAGGAGCTGTTGCCCTCTATGTTAAGCTGTGGAGCCTTTAGTCCTGCACCCCTGCCTCTCTTGCTTGGGTGGGGCCATAAGTGGGCAGCCTGGCTCTCAGGTGAGATACTGCTTACCTGAGCAGTATCTTAAAAATAGCCATGTTATATAGGTGTTAATCTTCTCTCCTGGTGTCCCAGCCCACCAGTGCCACACTACAGGTGAGCCCTAAGTAAGCACTTCAAGCAGTGCTGGACTAATGCATGGACTGGGGAAAGGGATGGGACAGGAGCTGGAGGGCTCTGGGGCCGATCACAGCACAGGCACTACAACATGGTGTTGGTGAAGCCAGAGCCAGGACACCACTGGTTAGCACAATGACCACATTTCCCTTCTTAAAGAACCCTTGGGCCTTGCCAACACTGATGGCCAACTCCACCCAGAGGTCCACATCCTCAGTCCAGGCCTCCTACACTGGGACCTTATACACCATGGGGAAGATGCCACAGTACAGGTGGGCCTGGCAAGCTGTCTGGTGATTATGGGTCACAGCAATAATGGGGACACGGGGGTGGTAACTGGATACCTGGTGAGCAGACCTGCCAGACTTGGTGAAGTCAACTATGGCCTCGTTGCAGCACTTGAAGGAGGCCTCCATGGTACCCACAGCAGCGGCTTCTGTGGGGTCACTGGTAATGGGCATCAGGCAACATTACCACCAACAGTTCACCAGAGTTCCCTTTTCTCCACATCCTCACCAGCACTTGTTGTTTGTTGATTTATTAATGATAGCCATTCTGACAGATGTGAGGTGGTATCTCATTGTGATTTTAATTTGCATCTCTCTGATGGCTAGTGATGTTGAGCATCTTTTCATATGTCTATGGGCCACCGGTATGTCCTCCATGGAGAAGTGTCTATTCAGGTCCTTTTCCCATTTTTAATTGGATTGTTTGTCTTCTTGGTGTTGAGTTGTAAGTGTTCTTTATGTATTTTGGAGATTAAACCCTTGTCTGATGTATCATTGGCAAATATTTGCTCCCATACTACCAGTTCTGTTTTTATTTTGATGTCAGTTGCTTTAGCAGAAGCTTTTTAATTTGATTAGTCCCAGTTGTTTATTTTTTCTTTTATTTCCCTTGCCCTAGGAAATATGTCATTGAAAAACAGTGCTATGTAGGATGTTTGAAAATTTACTGTTTATGTTTTCCACTAGGCCTTTATGGTATCATGACTTATGTTTAAGTCTTTTATGCATTTTGAGTTTAATCTGGTGTATGATGGAAGTTGTTGATCTAGTTTAATTTTTTGTTTTGCATGTACCAATCCAGTTGTCCCAACACCATTTATTGAAGAGGCTATTTTTACTCCATTGTATGCTCATGCCCCCTTTGTCAAATATTAATTGACTGTAGAGACATGGGTTTATTTATGGGTTTTATGTTCTATTCCTTTGATCTGTGTGTACTTATGCCAATACCAGACTGTTTTGATTAAAGTGGCCTTGTGGTATAGTTTGATATCAGGTATTGGGTTCCTCCAACTTTGTTCTTCTTTGTTTAAGATTGATGTGGGTAATTGGGATCATTTTTGGTTCCATATAAATTTTGAAGTATTTCTTATACATCTGTAAAATATGCCCTTAGTATTTTAATAGAACTGTGTTGAATCTATAGATGGCTTTGGGTAGTATGGACATTTAATAATGTTAAATCTTCCGGTTCATGAACATGGCATATGCTTCCGTTTATTTTTATCTTCCTCAGTTTCTTTCTTCAGTGTTTTATAGTTTTCTGAGTATAGGTCTTTTACCTCCTTGGTTAAGTTTATTCCTTGGTACTTTATTTTATTGTATTATTATTATTTTTGCTGTTTTAGTAAATGGGCCTTTTTCTTAGTTTCTCTTTCTAATAGTTCATTGTTGGTGTACAAAAATGCCTTCAATTTCTGAATAATGACTTTATATCCTGTTCCTTTGCCGAATTCACTTATTAGGTTGAGTAGTTTTTTGGTGGTGTCTATAGGGTTCTCTATGTCCACTATCATGTCATCTGCAAATAATGACAGTTTTACTTTTGCCTTTCCATTTTGAATGCTTTTTATTTCTTATTGTCTGATTGCTGTGACAAGGACCTCAAGTGCTATATTAAATAAGAGTGGTGAAAGCGGACACCCCTGCCTTGCTTCTGACCTTTAGAGAAATACTTTTAGTTTTTGCCCATTGTATGGTGTTGGCAGTAGGTTTTTTGTATATGACCTTTATTATATTGAGGTATGCTGCTGCCTCTATTGCCACTTTGTTGAGTGTTTTTATATTTATTTTATTTTATTTTATTGTATTGTATTGTATTTTATTTTATTAATTGTTGTTCTTGTACAGTTTTCTGTCTTTTACTCCCATCCCCGTTCACCTCCCAGCCCTCCCCACCTCCCTCCAATTTCCACCCCTCCCCAAATTTTTGTCTGTGTGTCCTTTATATTTGTTCCTCTAAACCTTTCCACGTTTCCCCTGAAATTCCCTCCTCTCTCCCCTCTGGTCACTGTCAGCCTGTTCTTTATTTCAGTGTCTTTGGTTGTATTTTGCTTGTTTATTTGTTTTGTTGTTTAGATTCCTGTTAAAGGTGATATCATATGGTATTTCTCTTTCATCACCTGGCTTATGTCGCTTAGCATAATGCTTTCCAGTTCCATCCATGCTGTCACAAAGGGTAGGAGCTCCTTTCTTTCTGTTGCATAGAATTCCATTGTGTAAATGTACCATAGTTTTTTGATCCATTCATTTACTGATAGGCACTAGGTTGCTTCCAACACTTGGCTATTGTAAATTGTGCTGCTCTGAACATTGGGGTGCATAGGTTCTTTTGGATTGGTGTTTCAGGGTTCTTAGGATATAATCCTAGCAGTGGAATAGCTGGGTCAAAAGGCAGGTCTATTTTTAATTTTTTTTCTTTTTTGAAATTTAACTATATTTTATTGATTATGCTATTACAGTTGTCCATTTTTTTGCCTTCACTCCCTTCCACCCTGCACACCCTGTCCCACCCATATTTCCCCCTTTTTAGTTTATGTCCATGTGTCATACTTATAAGTTCTTTAGCTTCTACATTTCTCATACTATTCTTTTCCTCCCCCTGTCTATTTTCTACCTACCATCTATGCTATTTATTCTCTGTACCTTTCCCCCTCTCTCCTCCTCCTACTCCCCTGTTGCTAACCCTCCATGTGATCTCCATTTCTGTGGTTCTGTTCCTGTTCTACTTGTTTGCTTAGTTTGCCTTTGCTTTTGTTTTAGGTGTGGTTGTTAATAATTGTGAGTTTGCTGTCATTTTACTATACATGTTTTTTATCTTCTTTTTCTTAGATAAGTCCCTTTAACATTTCATATAATAATGGCTTGGTGATGATGAACTCCTTTAACTTGACTTTATCTGGGAAGAACTTTATCTGCCCTTCCATTCAAAATGAAAGCTTTGCTGGACAGAGCAATCTTGGATGTAGGTCCTTGCCTTTCATGACTTGAAATACTTCTTTCCAGCCCCTTCTTGCCTATAAGTCTCTTCTGAGGAGTCAACTGACAGTCTGATGAGAACTCCTTTGTATGTAACTGCCTTCTTATCTCTTGCTGCTTCTAGGATTCCTTCCTTCATTTTAATCTTGGGTAATGTAATTATGATATGCCTTGGTGTGTTCCTCCTTGGGTCCTCCTTGGGTCTCTGAGCTTCCTGGATTTCCTGGAAGTCTATTTCCTTTGCCAGATTGGGGAAGTTCTCCTTCACTTTTTGTTGAAATAACTTTTCCACTTGTTGCTCTTCCTTTTTCCCTTCTGGTACCCCTATAATTCAGATCTTGGAATGTTTAAAGATGTCCTGGAGGTTCCTAAGCCTCTCCTCATGTTTTTGAAATCTTGTTTCTTCATTCTTTTGTGATTGGATGTTTCTTACTTCCTTCTGGTCCACTGCATTGATTTGAGTCCCAGTTTCCTTCCATCACTATTGGTTCCCTGTATATTTTCCTTTATTTCACTTAGTGTGGCCTTCATTTTTTCATCTAATTTGTGACCAAATTCAACCAATTCTGTGAGTGTCTTGGTTACCAATGTTTTGAACTGTGCATCTGATAGGTTGGCTATCTCTTTGTCGCTTAGTTGTATTTTTTTGGAGCTTTGGTCTGTTCTTCTGTTTGGGCCATTTTTTTTGTGTTGATGTGCCTGTTATGTAGTGAGGGGCAGAGCCTTAGGTGTTCACCAGGGCTGGTCAACCCAGTTGCTGGTTTGTGACCCATATGTTGGGGAGGGGTCCAAGAGGGAACAATGGTGCTTGCTCCACTCTCTCGGATTCCATTTCCTTCCACCGCTTTCCCCAAGCAAATTGGGCTCTTCTGGTGCTGATTCCTGTGTGAGTGGGTTTGTGTACATTCTAGGACCCTTTTGGGTCTCTCCAATGAACTCTCCTGTGAGGCTGGGAGTTTCTCCAGGCACCTCAACCCCCACAGATGTTTTCAATTGGTGTTTTGTAGCTTTATTTCCCTGAGCTGGGACCCTGGGTTGCTTGGTCTGTTGTGCTCAGCAGTTTCGCCTGGTTCATCTGTGTGTGAATGTGGGTCTGCTGCTCCACCAGGCGCCCTGTGCACCACATACCTCCACAATCTGCTGCTTCGCTGGATCCGCCAGCTGCTGCCTTGCGTGCCTGGGTCTGTGAGCCACTGCTTTGCTGCAAACCCTCTCTGCCTGCCACCCAACTCTGGCCCGCCTACTGGTCTGGATGAATGTGTCTACTTTAACTCCATGGTTGTCAGACTTCCATACAGTTCAATTTTCTGTCAGTACCAGTTGTTTTTTGTTTCTAAATTGTTGTTTTCCTTCTTTTGGTTGTGCGAGGAGGCATAGTGTGTCTACCTATGCCTCCATTTTGGCTGGAATTCCCATTTTCAGTTTTCTGAGAAAATTCCATACTGTTTTCCATAGTGGTTGTACCAGTCTGCAATCCCACCAACAGTGCACTAGGGTTCCCTTTTCTCCACAGCCTCTCCAACACTTGTTTTTTGCTTTGTATATGATGGCCATTCTGACCAGTGTGAAGTGGTATCTCATTATAGTTTTAATTAGCATCTCTCTGATAGCTAGTGATATTGAGCATCTTTTCATGTGTCTCTGGATCCTCTGTATGTCCTCCTTGGAGAAGTGTCTGTTCAAGTCCTTTGCTCATTTTTTAATTGGGTTGCTGGGCTTCTTAGAGTGGAATCATGTAAGTTCTTTATATATTTTGGAGATGAAACCCTTGTCTGAGGTATCATTGGCAAATATGTTTTCCCATACAGTTGGTTCTCTTTTTATTTTAATACTGTTTTCTTTAGCCGTGCAGAAACTTTTTATTTTGATGAGATCCCATTTGTTTATTCTTTCCTTTATGTCCCTTGCTCTAGGGAACATATCAGTAAAAATGTTGCTGCATGAAATATTTGAGATTTTCCTGCCTATGTTCTCCTCTAGGACTTTAATGGTGTCATGGCTTACATTTAAATCTTTTATCCACCTTGAACTTATTTTTGTGTATGGTGTAAGTTGGTGCTCGAGTTTCATTTTTTTGCATGTAGCTGTCCAGTTCTCCCAACACCACTTGTTGAAGAGGCTATTTTTACTCCATTTTATGTTGCTGCCTCCTTTGTTGAATATTAATTGACCATAGAGAATTGGGGTTATTTCTGGGCTCTCTGTTCTATTCCACTGGTCCATATGCCTGTTTTTCTGCCAGTACCAGGCTGTTTTGATTATAGTGGCCTTGTAATATAGTTTGATGTCAGGTATTGTGATCTCTCCTACTTTGCTCTTCTTTCTCAAAATTGCCGCAGTTATTCGAGGTCATTTATGATTCCATATAAATTTTTGAAGTGTTTGTTCTATATTTGTGAATATGCCATTGGTACTTTGATAGGTATTGCATTGAGTCTGTAAATTGTTTTGGGTACTGTGGACATTGTAATGATGTTAATTCTTCCAATCCATGAGCACGGTATACGTTTCCATTTGTTTGTGTCTTCCTTGATTTCTTTCTTCAGCGTTGTGTAGTTTTCTGCATACAGGTCTTTTACCTCCTTGGTTAGTTTTATTCTTAGGTATTTTATTTTTCTTTTTGCTATAATGAATGGGATTTTTTTCTTGATTTCTTCTTCTGCTGTTTCATTGCTGGTATACAAAAATGCCTTTGATATCTGGATATTGGCTTTCTATCCTGCTGTTTGGCCAAATTCATGCATTAGGTCGAGCAGCTTTTTGGTTGAGTCTATAGGATTTTCTATATACACTATCATGTCATTTGCAAAAAATGATAGCTTTGTCTCCTCCTTTCCAATTTGGATTCCTTTTATTTCTTTTTCTTGTCTAATTTCTGTGGCTAAGACTCCCAATACTATATTGAATAGAAGTGGTGAAAGTGGACAACCTTGTCTTGTTCCTGATCTTAGTGGAAAAGATTTTAGATTTTGCCCATTGAGTATGATGTTGGCTGTAGGTATCTCCTATATGGCCTTGATTATGTTGAGGAATGCTCCCTCTATTGCCACTTTGCTGAGTGTTTTTGTCATAAATGGTGTTGTGCCTTATCAAATGCTTTTTCTGCATCTATTGATATGCTCATATGATTTTTGTCTTTGCTTTTGTTTATGTGATGTATTATATTTACTGATTTGTGAATGTTGAACCAAACTTGCATCCCTGGGATGAATCCCACTTGGTCATGGTGTATGATCTTTTGAATGTATTGTTAGATGCAGTTTGCCAATATTTTGTTGAGGATTTTAGCATCTATGTTCATCAGGGATATTGGCCTGAAGTTTTCTCTCTTTGTTCTGTCTTTATCTGGTTTTGGGATTAAGATAATGCTTGCTTCATAAAAAGAGTTTGGGAGGCTTCCATCATTTTGAATTTTTTCGAATAGTTTGTGAAGGATAGGGGTTAGCTCTTCCTTAAATGCTTTGTAAAATTCTCCTGTGAAACCATCTGGTCCAGGGCTTTTGTGTGTTGGGAGTTTTTTGATTACTGCTTCAATTTCATCTGCTGTTATTGGTCTGTTCAGGCTTTCTGCTTCTTCTTCATTGAGTTTTGGGAGATTAGATTTTTCTAGAAACTTGTCCATTTCACCTAGGTTTACAAATTTCTTGGCATACAGTTCTTCATAGTAATTTCTTACAATCCTTTGTATTTCTGTGGTGTTGGTTGTAATCTCTCCTCTTTCATTTCCAATTGTGTTTATTTGGGTTCTCTCTCTTTTTTTCTTGAGGAGCCTGCTTAACGGCTTGTCAATTTTGTTTATCTTTTCAAAGAACCAGCTTCTGGATTCATTGACCCTTAGAATTGTGCTTTTAGTCTCTATGTCATTTAATTCTGCTCTGATCTTGGTTATTTCCTTCCTTCCACTTGCTCTGGGCTGTCTTTGTTATTGTTCCTCAAGTTCTTGTAGGGGTAGGGTTAGGTTGTTTGTTTGAAATGTTTCTATCTTTTTTAGGTAGGCCTGTATCACTATGAAAATC
>PVKU01016154.1:0-15651 GCA_004027475.1 Anoura caudifer | reverse complement strand
AAACTAAATTCCACAATTGTTATGTTGTCCCCTTTATACCTAGTTTGTGAGACCTGGCCACACTCTGTCACAGGTTAGTCCCATCTCAGACACCACCAGCACACTGCACTTACACTGCATGGTGGTCAGGATTCTGTTTCTGTCCTCATTGACCTTCACTCCTTTGCTAAGAGAAGCAGAGAATGTAGCAGAGAGGGAGAGATGCATGGGGCCACCAGGCAGAGCATGGGGTTCTCCCACATTTTATCCCTTGTAAACTCAACCTGGAAATTTCTTCTCAACTTTTCTTTGGGGAGAAATTTAATTGTTTTAATTGTGCATTTTCTTAACATTATAGATTATTAAGGAACACAAAATTTATGGATTACGTGCAAGTTTAGCTCTGGCCAGTATAGCTCAGTGGATTGAGGGTGGGCTGGGAACCAAAGGGTTGTTGGTTAGACTCCTAGTCAGGGCACATGCCTGGGTTGTGGGACAGGTCCCCAGTAGGGGGCAAGTGAAAGGCAACCGGACATTGATGTTTCTCTCCATTCCTTTCTCTCTCCCTTACCCTCTCTCTAAAAATAAATAAATACATAAATATTAAAAAAAATGATAATTTACCATGCTCAAATGAGATTGTGAAAATAAAGCAAATATATTTTTGTACCTTGACACAGGAGTAGGTGGTGACATTTGCTCTGCTATTACCTGAGTGATTAAAGGTGAGTTGGGATAAACTTTTTGAACAGGCTGCCATAAGCATTTAGGCAGTAAGTATGAATTTGCTTATACTTATACCTTTGCAGTTACAGATTTACTTATTAATTCTCAGGTTTGCATTAATTCCAAGCACATAATTTTATTTGTAATGATTACTACTGCAATAGGTTAATATAAACAAATGTTAGTTAAAGTCATCTATTAAGTACAAGTTGCAGCAATTGTACAAGGGAACCATCTTCCCTGGGCATTTTGTGGACTGGGCATTTATGTGTGGGAAACACCCTGACATGTTTTACAGAAAATGGTGTGCAATGACATGAACAGGTTTGCATCACAGCTCAAGTGTGAATGCATGTCTTTTTCAAAAACAAGTGTGTGACAGTGTGTGTAATTGTGTGTTGCTATATGTGTAAATGTGTATGGCTCTGTGTGCAACTGTGCGGCTGTGGTTGCATATGTCTTTGTGTGATAATGCGTTGTGTGAGACTGTGTGTGACTGTGCATGTTACTGTGTGTGACTGATTGTGTGTGCATGACTGAGGTGTGGCTTTTTTGACTGTGTATGTGCCTCTGTGTGTTCTGCTCAAGTACTAAGAGAACAGGAGGGACACTGGTCCACCTATACTAACAGTTATGTTCACTCATGCACATTTTGTTATATACTGAAGAGGTAAACATAAATTTTACTTAAAATTGTAACAAAGACATCTGTTTCTCTCTAGAAGAGGTTTTGATTAAACATGTCCCCTGTCTGATCATCAAGATCATGGATTGGGCCTACTCGGCATCAGGGCCAGTGAGTCAGGGTCCCTTGACTTTCTCCTAGGATCCAGCATTCTCCCAATGCAAATATTATGTGCAGAGAAGCTTGAAGTCCTTGCATCAGAAGAAATCTTGAAGGAGTTTGAGGAGTCACACTCCAGGCCTCAGATTCCTATGTCCTCACTGTGTTGTTAGCACTGTTTCCTGCAACAGAGAGGGGCTCATCCTAATGGTGGAAGTAGGGGATCACATGTTTGGAGCACTGAGCTGATAGCCCTTTCCAGGGTCCATATGGACCCCAACATGTTGGGTGAGGTTCTCCATCCCTGGACCTGATTAAGCCTGTTAGCATATGGAGGGCCCATGGGATCTAGGATGAGGACAAGGAGGTGCACAGACAGTCAGACACTGTATGGAGCCACGTCCACCTGAAAGATGCGCACAGAACCGGACATACTGAAAAGTCACCACCAAGATGCCTGTGGAGCTTAGATTCATGGAAGAAAAGGTAAAAAGACACCAAGAACAGCATGCAAACAAAGATGTGTCATGAGACACATTTTTCAGCAGCTGAGTATTTTGTTTAAAATTAGGAAATGATGTAAAAAAAAAAAAAAACATTAAGCGCCCTTCCAAAAAAAGTCACACCAGTATTAGGACTCTAAGAACACTTAGAAATACACATAAACTTACATGCACATGTGTACATGAATGTGCACACACACATTCTCCAGTTTCTTCAATGTGGGCTGGTGGATCTACCTCCAGCAGTAATAACTGGTCATGTTGGATAATCCAGCAACAGTGTGGGTGAGAGAGAGGGTCTTAGAGGGCTTCATAAGTCCTGGGCCAGACTCCTGCAACTGAACTTGGGACAGGACACCTGGGGACAAGAACATCAGTCCCTGTCAGTCAAGTGTAGTAACAAACATCCTATAGACCAGTGTCTGACATCTGAGACACTCAATAGGGGGCTATCACCAGGCATAAGAGGAGACACAACAGTCCCATCTTCTTCTAGTGAACAACTCTGCCTTCCCCAGAGAGAAATCAGACCAGTGTGAAGAGAGAACTGTGAATCTCCATAGCCCAGGGGAGGGTTTACCCTGGAGCTGGAAGGGAAATTTCCATGTGGGTCAGCCTTTTTTATACAAATCAAGAGGGAATGAGATGAGGCACTCAGGCTATTGTGATACCCCTTTGGGGACATCTCTTCTCTTGAACTCACTCAACCTGTGTGTCAGGGGTAGGGGATCACCTGGTTTATGAGACACATTGGAATTTGAACAAAGGACAGCTTGACCTTCTGAGCATAAGAAGAAATGCTGGACTAGATGATTAGGTGACACTTTTTAATTCTCATGCATCTTTGAAACAGATTTAAATGAGATTACCACTGGTTCAGAAAGTTTCTGAATCCCAAAAGTCTAGTATTTACCAAATAATTACCAAATTGCATATGATTTCAGAGAAATGATGTCTGCATTGGTAAAATTATTCAGAAATGAAGGACAATTACTGTCAACATCTTATTTCTTAATTTATGATGTCATTTTCATCTGAGAAACTCCCTGGCATGCATGTGCAGGTGGGGAATTCTTGATCCTTGATGTTGGAAGGTTTGAGTTGGTGTTTACAGCTCCCTGTGCAAACTGTTCCATTAAGCAAGCCCAGGGAAGATTGCAGAGACTCCATACCAATCACATCAGTAATGGTCACCTTATCGTGTGGACACATGATTGAAAGTGAAAGGAGTAATTATTCCAGTGTACAATCAAGAACCTTTAATATGATGAAAGATTGTGGCAACAGATCAACTGAACTGTTTTCTCACTATAGTGTCATCAGTGATGCTGAGGTTCAGAGGCAGGGAATTGAGGAAAAGTCCTAGCATAAATTTGCTCACAGGAATGTAAATTTCAACCCTGACAGGAAACCCTCATTCCCAGCACCCTTGGCCCTGTTTCTGGGGATGGTCACTGTGGTCAGCAGGTGCTGGGCTCTCCTGGACAACATATAATATTATTAATGTGTAATAAGCATTCTATTCCATTAGTCTTATTATTTGTAAATATATTATTCATATTCATATTTGTCTTTCTATTGACTTAATGGATCTTTGTTGCAGCAAATGTATTTAATTTTATCATTGTGTAATGTACTAATTTTTAATTGGTCTTTTATTTGGTGATTTTTTTCAAAACACTACCTAAAAATTGGTCAGCTTCCACTGTCCACGTTCATTGGTTATGGCAGCCATAGGGACTAGAAAAACTTCTGGTATCATGAGTGGATCTCTGTTGGGACAATTACCCAAAAAGCTGGGTGTAACTTTGAACCTGAGTAAGGGGAGAATGCTGGACTACTTTTGTGTCACATAGCAGAAATATGCTTGAGTTCATGGATAGATAACTATGAATTTAAAGACTTTTTAAATAAACACTTAGGGGAATGTAAGGACATGGTAGAGAGATATTATATCATCTTAGAAAAATACCTAAAAATTTATGGACAGGAGTTTGTTAGAAAGAGAAATGTGAAAGATTCTGCAGGTAGGGATCAAGGGAAATAAGGACTATGACATTGCAAATGGTGGAAAGGGGGTTCCTTGTTACTCACATTCATGTTTTCACAGTGTCTCTGATATATTTGGTAACAATGTCACAGGTCTAGCAGATTAGGAATAGGATAACTTTGAGGTCATTACTCATCTGCTGACAAACTGATTCACCCAAGCTGCCTTATTCACTGGCGTCACATTTATGAAATTTCTCAACGCTAACAGAAAAGAGGGAACACCTCTTACCACAAGAATCATGGTAACAGTGTGCCTGCATGAGGGACCATGGTTTCATTTGACCAAGAGTCCTGTCTCAGTACATCACCATGGTCATCTCTATCACAGTCACCACCACCATCATCATCATCACTATCTATATCATCACCATCATCATGATTTCCTTACTCATAAATGTTCTCATTTCCTATAGATATGTTGATCACCCACACAGAATGAGTCTTTATCTCATTATTTGCTAATTTTATGGCTATTAAATAGAATTAGTAAGCAGGTTTTATGGCTGACTGCCAACAAATGCAGAATCTCCCATTCTCTTCTCCATCTACCCCACATTTCTTATCAGAAATTGGATAATAAATAATGGGTCTTCTCTTCAGGTGTTGAATGATTAAAACCACACAAACCCCTGTAAGCAAAATCCCCCTTCTACCACCTCAACAAAATACAGGCCATGAGGCAGAATTCCTTTCCTGGCTCCCTTGAAGCATGTCTGACTTACTGAAGGGCATTTCTTGTTCTTCCCATAGACTTCAACTACATTTATGATAAATGCTCCATGTCTCCATGGCATGTTTTCCTTGTCAGCCTGAACATCAACACCAATCTATCATGGGTCCTTCTGCCTCTGTGTAGTGTCAACTACACTTGGTGCTGTGAGCATGATGTCAACTCATTGACTGTTAGCAACAGGTGTCATTGTCCTCTAGTGTTGGTTTCATACACATCTGGTGCCCACTGTCTAGCACGCCTGTGTCCTGATTCTGGCCAGCTTGGACTCTAGGGTATGGAAATGGGCTTTATTCTTTGGTCCAGCAGAGCCCTGATTATATTCTGCTGATGTGGGTCAGAAGGTATGAAGATTCATTGGAATCAGACATGAGAGTGTGTAAAAGAAACACTCCATATCATAGAGACTATTGTCCTGTCCTTCTTTACAATAGATATTTCTACTCA
Organism: Anoura caudifer; assembly: GCA_004027475.1. Classification (NCBI taxonomy): domain Eukaryota; kingdom Metazoa; phylum Chordata; class Mammalia; order Chiroptera; family Phyllostomidae; genus Anoura; species Anoura caudifer. The sequence continues at coordinate 10,430 of PVKU01016154.1, read as the reverse complement.
GGACTTCAAAGTGTCCTCAAAATCAGGAATCCAGAAAGATTTCTTGAGAGGAACTGTTACAAGAAGAGAAAACCAGACAGGAAATGAGACTGAATCACCAAACGCACTTGCTCAGGGACCCTGAGCACCCCATGGTGGTCAAAGCCCTTCCTGCTGGGACATTTGTGTTGGTTCACTCTGACTTGCCTAACTGTCTCTAGCACAGTAATACATGGCTGTGTCCTTGGTTCTCAAGCTACTCATCTCCATGTGGTGGTCTGTGCCTGTGGACTTGTCTGTGGTCATGGTGACTCTCCCCTTGAATTTCGGTGTACAATTTGTGTTACCACTTTTAGGGTAAAGATACACCATCCACTGAAGCTCTTGTCATGGAACCTGTTGTACACTGTGCATCAAGTAGCTGGTTGTTGAGAACCACCTGGTTTCAAAAGCTGTAACTCTCCCATGGCTAAGGCTGAGTGAGCGACCTTTGGACCATAAGCCACTAAGGAGACAAAGCTTATCTTCCTTGCAGGAGTGCCGCTTCTGCTCCTTTTACTTCATTCATAACTGGCCTCCAATGCTTGATCGGTTAGCCAATGGCGGGTAAGATTCACCAAGAGGGGAAAGACTTAAACCAAGCATGATCATGTGGAGGCCCCAAGGAAGGACTTTGGGGGGCTACAGCTAAAGGGGGGGGTGGACCCGCAGCTTTGACATAGCCTGAGTCCTCATTCTGTCTTCAAGAAGTCTCATAATCTCTTGGCTGCCTTGCTTACCCTGCCTGACTTAAGCCTGAAACAATGCCTTAAGCTTGAAACAATGCTGGTGGTGGGTACTGCCTTGTGCTGGAAAGGGTTTTTTCCCTAGGGCAATCAGACCTAAGAAAGAATATATAAAATCCTGTGAAAACTGCTTTGTTTAGAATGCTCTCAATTAAATGAGGGTCCAAGCAAGAAGTGAGTTTGTTCCTCACAGTTTTATAGCTCTTTAGCTATCTGACCCTGACTCAAAACAGGCCCTCAGAGTTCTTTGTACATTATCTATTGTTTGATCCTTACTGCCTGATAATGATTAATGACCCTGTATTCCTATGCAAAATGACACAATAAAAGCCCATTGAGGAAGAGGCTCTTGGCCCTTCTCCTTTGAGAGACCGGCCACCTCTCCTCCCCAAGCAGATCATGTCTTGGTAGACTTATTCTCATTCCTAGTGGATGGGGGGAAGGGGGAACTCTGCCCACAAAGCTCCCACACAGCTGGTGAATGTGTATCTGGAAGCCTTGCAGGAGACCTTAACTGAGGCCCTGAGTCTAGTCAACTCAGCCCAAGACGGCACCTGCTGCACCTTGGAGTGGACACCTGTGCAGAGGAGACAGGAAGGAGTGGAAATGCCCCTTGACTGTCCCTGCCAACCTCCTCAAATGAAGGACTGGGAAGCCCCTTACCTGTAGCAACAGCCACCACAAAGAAGGCTCTCCAGCTCCAGTCCATGGTGAGGGGCTGTGCCATCAAGATTTCTGTAGAGGAGGATATGGCTGTGGGAGATGCTCTCAGGCACAGATAGGCCCACATTTAACCTAGTCTACCTGTCATTTACATATTCACAAGGTAGAGTGTTTAACACTTGATAATTTCTCCCCACCTCAGAGAAGATAGAGGACATGGGACCATGCTCAAAGGGAGTGTGAGGGTCAATGTCAAAATCAATTTATGAGGATAGGTCTCCCCTGGCAGTACACTGATGTCTGTGCTGACCTAGATCCTTCCCTGGAGAACAAGACCCCACAGCACATGCTCCTCCATGTGAACCCAACTTTGAGTGACACAGAGACCTCCTGCAAAAGTTCTGGGATTTAACACATGAATGTCTTATGCTCAGTCATTGTGTCTCCAAACTGCTGAACCTAATGAGTTAATAAAACCATCCCTGTCTTTAGCTCTTTACAATTCAAATACAAAGAAGACCAACAAATATCTTTATTGACTGTGGTTACCTTGTGTCATAGAGTTTTGTAAATGCTCTGATAGTGTAGGACATTTACCTCACTGTCATGTAATGTCTAACTCTTATTTGAGATGTTTTTATGAAAACAGGAAGACACAGGCACTCAGAGGAAATTCTTGCACAGCACCCTCTGCACCTACCTCTGGGAAGCATCCTTGATTTTTTACATCCTATGTACTTCCTAATGCTCAGCATGTGCCCTGCAGGGGAGGATACTCTCTGCACTTTCAGGATGTGGTCTTCTCAGCATCTCTAGTCCAAAATTATAGTCTGCACCCTGACTTCAGGATACTCCCTAAGGGTCATTTTGTTCTTAGAGACCTCAGGACACAGAGAATTGGCCTTACTAAACTCCAGTGACTCTGCAGGGATCCCCCAGCCCAGGGTTCTGTTAAGCAACTAGGGGGACCCATCCCTGGAGTGCAAGATACACTGACTCATCCAACAACCATGAACCCTGAAGCCCTCAGGAGCTTTGAGGCATCTGATGTCCTCAGGTTCCTCTGTCTGTAGGTTCCATTTGAGTAGCCCTGCATGTGGTCCTAATGACACTGAACCTCTAGTACTCAACAAATCACATACACACAGTGATGATTTTCATGGCAATGATCTATAGATCACTCTTATCCCCTGTTCTTAGCACATGGGCAGGTCCCCCACACTGACACTAACCTAGCAAATTGCCTGATTTGACAACAGAACAAAAGCAAACACGATTGACATACAGAATGGCACCTGTCCACTCTTTGTTTTTTTCCTGTTCTCTAAGAGCTTGAAACCTGAAGAGTCTGTGGTGAGAAGGGTCCTGGCTTGTCTTCAGGAGGATCAGAACCAGAGGACAGTTTTTTAGTCAGTGCAGTAAACACTGACCCGATTTGTGGGGAGATCACATGGTCTAGAGCCCACAGGTCCCCATTCTCAGAGCGTAAAGTCAGGAGTCCTGAGGACAGAACCATGGGGCACATGTGTCTCCACAGGAGCAGAATCAGGTGCTAATGCAAGAACAGAGAACCAGGAAAATTGCCCTTGGCTACTTGGAGTTTCTTTTATACAGTGATGGGCTTTTTTACACTATGTGCCCTTGTGTCTTGAGTGTCACCTGATACACCAAGCAAACCCTGCACTTCAACACTTTTGTGTTTCCAGAGAAACATTCGTATCTGAGATCACATTGATTTTATTTCTCTGAGTCTCTCATACAATAATACTAGGAGGTATCTGTCTGAGGATGGACAGTGTTCTAAATCATCCCTTTAGATGGAGCATCTGCCTTTCACATGTGCAATATAATTTGTTATGTGACTTTAGATTCCTTCTAATAAGACATATGTACTCTGATCTTTTTGTTCTTGTCATTGTTGAGCCTCTAACAAGAATTAGTATAAACTCAGATAATGTAAATCTAGAATTTTTACAGGATAATATCAAAGACACTGAGGGGCAGGAATAGCTGCAAAGATATATCCCAGACTTTGGCACATCTCTGTCTAAGACTAAGACTCAGTACAAGGTCCAAGAATGATTCTGGCCCAGCCCATCCACCACACCCACAACTATCTTTAAGAATAAGGGTGGTGTAAACCTGGTAAAGAAAGAACAGAGAGATGCTCTGTGAGGAGGTCAGGAAGTGCCAATCCCATGCCAAGGAGGAACACAATCAAGAGTCACTGGAAAATTTGAATTCTCTGGAGGTAATTTCAGAAACCAACTTCAAAAATAGTCTGCAAAGATGGAGGCATAGGTAAACATGGGTAGCCATTTCACACAACCACATTCAAATTAAAACTAAAAAGACTAAAAGCACAATTCTAAGGATCAATGAATCCAGGAGCTGGTTCTTTGAAAAGATAAACAAAATTGACAAGCCTTTAAGCAGACTCATCAAGAAAAAAAGAGAGAGGACCCAAAATAAACACAATCAGAAATGAAAGAGGAGAGATTACAACTGACATCACAGAAATACAAAGTATTGTAAGAAATTACTATGAAGAACTGTACGCCAGGAAATTTAAAAACCTAGGTGAAATGGACAAGTTTCTAGAAAAATGTAATCTCCCAAAACTCAATGAAGAAGAAGCAGAAAGCCTGAACAGACCAATAACAGCAGATGAAATTGAAGCAGTAATCAAAAAACTCCCAACACACAAAAGCCCTGGACCAGATGGTTTCACAGGAGAATTTTACAAAGCATTTAAGGAAGATCTAACCCCTATCCTTCACAGACTTTTCAAAAAATTCCAAAATGATGGAAGACTCCCAAACTCTTTTTTTGAAGCCAGCATCATTCTAATCCCCAAACCAGATAGACATAACAAAGAAAGAAAACTTCAGGCCCATATCACTGATGAACATAGACACTAAAATCCTCAACAAAATATTGGGAAACCGCATTCAACAATACATTAAAAAGATCATACACCATGACCAAGTGGGATTCATCCCAGGGATGCAAGGATAGTTCAACATTCGCAAATCAGTAAATGTAATACATCAATGCACACAAACAAAAGCAAAGACAAAAAATCTTATGATCATATCAATAGATGTAGAAAAAGCATTTGATAAGGTGCAGCATCCATTTATGATAAAAACACTCAGGAAAGTGGGAATAGAGGGAGCATTCCTCAACATAATAAAGGCCATATATGAGAGACCTACAGCCAACATCATACTCAATGGGCAAAAACTAAAATGTTTTCCACTAAGATCAGGAACAAGACAAGGATGTCCACTTTCACCACTTCTATTCAATATAGTATTGGAAGTCTTAGCCTCAACAATTTGATAAGAAAAGGAAATAAAAGGCATCCAAATTGGAAAGGACACAAATCTATCATTGTTTGCAGATGACATGATAGTGTACATAGAAAATCCTATAGACTTGGCCAAAAAAGTGCTTGACCTAATAAATGAATTTGGCCAAGCATCCGGATACAAAGTCAATATCAAGGAATCAAAGGCATTTTTGTATACTAACAATTGAAGAGCAGAAGCAGAAACCAAGAGAAAAATCCCATTCAATATAGCAAAAAGAAAAATAAAATACCTAGTAATAAACCTAACCAAGGAGGTAAAAGACCTGTATGCCGAAAACTACACAACACTGAAGAAAGAAATCAAGGAAGACACAAACAAATGGAAACATATACCGTGTTCATTGATTGGAAGAATTAACATCATAAAAATGTCCATACTACCGGAAGCAATTTACAAACACCTCAAAAATTTATATGGAACCATAAATGACCTCAAATAGCTGCAGCAATTTCAAGAAAGAAAAGCAAAGTAGGAGGGATCACAATACCTGACACCAAACTGTATTACAAACCTACTGTAATCAAAACAGCCTGGTACTGGCACAAAAACAGGCACATGGACCAGTGGAATAGAACAGAGAGCATGGAAATAAACTCAAGTCTGTACAGTCAATTAACATTCAACAAAGGGGGCAGCAACCTAAAATGGAGTAAAAATAGTTGCTTCAACAAGTGGTGTTGGGAGAACTGGACAGCTATGTGCAAAAAAAAAAAAAGAAAAAGAAAAGAAAAGAAAAGAAAAGAAAAGAAAAGAAACTCGAGCACCAACTTACACCATACACAAAAATAAATTCCAGGTGGATAAAAGATTTAAATATAAGCCATGACACTATTAAAGTCCTAGAGGAGAACATAGGCAGGCGAATCTCAGATATTTCATGCAGCAACATTTTTACTGAAATGTCCCCTAAAGCAAGGGACATAAAGGAAAGAATAAACAAATAGGATCTCATCAAAATAAAAAGCTTCTGCATGGCTAAAGAAAACAGTATTAAAATAAAAAGAGAACCAGCTGCATGGGAAAACATATTTGCCACTGATACCTCAGACAAGGGTTTAATCTCCAAAATATATAAAGAACTTACATGACTCCACTCTAAGAAGACAAGCAATCCAATTAAAAAATGGACAAAAGACTTGAACAGAAACTTCTCCAAGGAGGACATACAGAGGATCCAGACACACATGAAAAGATGCTCAATATCGCTAGCTATCAGAGAGATGCAAATTAAAACCACAGTGAGATAGCACTTCACATCAGTCAGAATGGCCATCATAAACAAAGCAACAAACAACACGTGTTGGAGAGGATATGGAGAAAAAGGGACCCTAGTGCACTGTTGGTGGGATTGCAAACTAGTACAACCACTATGGAAAGCAGTATGGAATTTTCTAAGAAAACTAAAAATGGATCTACCTTTTGAGCCAGCAATTCCACTGCTAGGATTATATCCTAAGAACCCTGAAACACCAATCCAAAAGAACCTATGCACCCCAATGTTCATAGCAGCACAATGTACAATAGCCAAGTGTTGGAAGCAACCTAGGTGCACATCAGTAAATGAATGGATCAAGAAAATATGGTACATTTACACAATTGAATTCTATGCAGCAGAAAGAAAGAAGGAGCTCCTACCCTTCATGACAGCATGGATGGAGCTGGAGAGCATTATGCTAAGTGAAATAAGCCAGGAGGTGAAAGACAAATACCATATGATCTTACCTTTAACAGGAACCTAATCAACAAAACAAACAAACAAGGGAAATATAACCAAAGACACTGAAATTGAGAACAGGCTCACAGTCACCAGAGGGGAGAGGGGAGGGAATTTCAGGGGAAAAGGGGAAGGGTTTGGAGCAACATATATGAAGGACACATGGACCAAAAACTAGGAGGGGTGGATATGGGTGAGAGGTGGGGAGGGTTGGGGTGGTGGGCTGGGATGGGAGTAAAAGACAGATAACTGTACAAGAACAACAATTAAAATAAAAAAAATAAAACAAACAACAACAACAAAAATCCCATGCAGCTTGTAGGTGTTCATTCAATAATAAAAACGAGGAATTGGGAGAGATATTTGCATTGCCCTGTTCATTGCAGCATTCCTTGCAGCATTATTCACTGCAGTCAATATGTAAAAACCACCTCAGTGTCCATCAGTGGGTGAATGGATGAGCATGTACTATGTAATCACAGCTGAGTGTTACTCAGCCTTAAAACAGAAAATCCTACCGTAAACCACAATGTGGTTGAAACGAGGTGACACATGCTCTATGGAATAAAGCCATTATAGAAAGGCAAATCTTGTATGATTCCACCTATACTATGAATTTAATTTCTAGCAGCATCTGAAGGCACTCAATACCTAAGTGTTGTGAAAGGTAATTGCAGGAGATGTGGAATCAGTGGACTGTCTGCTGCCCTGGAGTCCTGCACCAGTGGGAGAACCAAAGATGGAGGCTCCTAGAGGAGACAGCTGCTGTCAGGACAATGCCAGTACTGGTGATGGATGCTGTGCACTCATAGGAGAGTGGAGCTGTTTGGTTCTATGTTTGGAGCTGTCCATCCCTCAGGGCCTTGATGACAGTGAGGGAATCATCAGTCTGAATGAAGTACAGCTTCCCACCTGGGAACAGGGATGAAGGAACAGAAAGCCCAGCCAGCTACTCAAGTCAATTGATAACAGAGTCAAAAAATCATTCAAAGAGCCTCCCTGGGTCTGTTGGATCGAACTTCATATAAAACTGGTCAGTCACAGTGGTTCAGCTTTATTTTCACCATCAGCATCTGTGGCTTTGTGGACAAATGACATAGTTCTAATCAGGAATGCAAGGGACTGGTTCATCAGAGGTAAATTTCAGAGTCCTCCTTTCCAGCATGTTTCATTCATTTTCATGTTTGCCCTTGACCTGAGAGAATGCTGTCACCTCATCCACATGAAATGGGTGTCATCTGAGCATGAAGTCACATGTTGAGGGGATCAGTGTGCAGAAGTGGAAGGAGATACTCTTAGGTACATGGATGGTGGCATTAAGCTATCCTGGCACCAACACTTCCCAGGGTTCTTGTTCTTTATGTTGTGATTTTCCTCCTCATGTAGCAAGTTCACATTGTCTTACTTACTTCACTTTCCTTAGAAATAGCCATACATGGTCACTAACACAATGGGTTGGCCAAATGTTAATTTGGGTTTTTTTTTCCCCCTGTAAGATATTTCTAGTAGTGCTTAGCTTGCTTTATCTTAATTTAATAAAATTTTCTTTGATTTTTTGTGACAGCTGTCATATTCAGCATGTGTTTAAAAAAGTTATCAGAATTGGAGAATTTTCATGTAGCCAATTTTATACTGAAGATGGAAAAATGCACAGCATTTTGTTATATACTTCCATATATAAAGAAAGATAAAATCACAACTTAAACACACACAAGAAATTCTTTCAGGGTACGGAGGTGGTCCTGTAAGTAATGAAACATATCACATGTGGTTTGCGATGTTTCATGGTGGAGATTTCTTACCTGACCTGGAGATGCTCCATGGTCAGGTAAAGCCTTTAAAGTTGATGGTGATGAAGTTGAAACAACACATGATAACAATCAATGTTATAGTATGGGTGATAACCAGCATACTCAACATATACAAATCCATAAAGGCATTGGTGGTGAAAATGAAAAATGACTTTCTGGCCAGCACACTGATTTGACAAGTAATCTATCATCTCTACTCAGCCACAAAAAGTGAAATCTTTCCTTCTGTGACAATGTGGATGGACCTAGAGAGTATTATGCTGAGCGAAGTAAGTCAGAAAAAGATACACAAGTACAATGTGATCTCAATTATATGCAGAATCTAAAGAACAAAATAAATAAACCAGCAATATAAAAACAGGCACATAGACACCAAGAGCAGACTGGGGACTTCTAAGTGGGAGGAAATTTGGGAACCTGGGAGAAAAAAAGTAAAGAGATTCAAAATTACAAACTGGAAGTTGCATATAAAACACAGGGATGTGAAGTACAGCACAGTTAATAAAGTCAATAATAATATTAAAATAACTGAGTGGTGCCAAGTGGGTACTGGATATATAGGGCCATCACATTAAAAATTGTATAAATGTCTGACCACTCTGCTGTAGGCTATAAGCTCACATAAAGTGAAATATACAATATCAACAGGAATTAAAAAGAAAAGGAAAATCATCCCACATTCCAGGGAGGCTATGCAAGGGTGTGGGGCTGAGTGCAACAGGCAGGAGAGATGGCTGGATTCCATGACAGTGCTCACATGTTTCATCTTTACTGGGGAAATTCAGAATATCTTGTAGGTGTCTTAGTGACTACGATTGATATACTCGACCTAGTATTATTTGTCTCTGGTTGCTACCTCAGTAACCAACTGGATGCTGCTACCAGGACTTACTATAAAAATCTGACTTGCTGAAGGGCCTTTCCTGTCTTTCCCAGAGTGTTCAACTCCATGCATGATTAACATTCATTTTCCCCTTGGTGTGTGTGTGGTCAGCATATACATCTTCACAAAACTGTTGTGGGGCCCTCTATCCTTTGTGATATCACAGACACTTGGTGCTGTGACCATTATTCCCAGTCAATGACTGTCACCACCAGGGGTCATTGCTCTTTGGGGTGTACTCCATATGTCTCTAGTGCTAGCTGTCCAATATTCACAGATCCTGCTGCTGGCCATCTTGGACTGATCTGTATGGGGTTTGGCTGCAGGATAGAGCTGAGCAGAGCCTCTGGGTAGATTCAACTGATGAGAGTCAGAAAGATTGATGATTTATGGGAGTTTGGAACAAGAGTATCTGTAAGAGGCTCTGGTTTTTGTCCACGTGAGAATGATGTCTTCCTTTATCACAGACTTTTCTAACTCAGAGAGTGCAGAGGAGAGTACAGAGTCAGGAATTCAGAAAATATGCCTGTGAGAAGCTGTTACAAGAAGAAGCATATGCACAGGAAACCAGCCCAAAACTCAAAGTGCCCCTACTCCTGGGATGGTCCTTGTGTTCAGTGACCCAAAACAGCCCCTTGGGGTCTCAGCCCCTCCTGCAGGGAACTTCATCTCTGGGCATACACTGACTTCCCCTCACTGTTTCTCCAGCATAGCAAGAGCATTGTCTTCAGCTCTCAGGCTGTTGAGGGTTACATAAATTTGGCTCTTGGAGGCATCCCTAGTGAAGCTTAGCTGGCAATTCACTGTTGGTTATATGCTGTACTTCCACTGCTCCACATAACACCAACTCACTCTGGCCACTTCCCTGGAGCCATATACCCACCTAACACACTGCTCTCAGCTCAGGGACCCTGTGGCCTAGAATCCTGATCCAAGCTTCTCTCTTTCTAGATTCCATTGCCTGGAAATACCCCTGGGACAGTCACATCCTTCCTGAGGTTCTTACCCAAGAGCTAGCTCCTCAGAACAACCTCTCATGCCAGCCAACTGAGTTCAGTCCTGACTACATTCCAACCCTGTAACCCATCTCTTCTGAAAAAAACACATGCGCACCTCACATTAATGCTGGTGTGACATTTGTGGTAAAATATACATTAACTAACATTCACCATGCTGATCAATTATAAATGGACACAGCAGCATTAAGCAGTTTCACAC
>PVKU01016153.1:0-15659 GCA_004027475.1 Anoura caudifer | reverse complement strand
ACTGGGATTTCTCATAGGGCCTTGGGCCCCGCAGACCTTGCTGACAAAGAGGCTTGTGCACATTGAGGTGGGAAGCAGCAGGATGCACATGGGCTCTCGTCCTGATGCCCCCACAAAGTTTTCAATGGGTCAGTATTGGTGACCCCTAACTGAGGCCTTTCCCTCTGTTTTCACTTGTAGACACGTGGCCAAGCACCACGACACCTCCAGCATCAACAAGCACAGACTCAGGTATATATTGCTGTCACCCCCTGCCCCTGGGGCTCTGCCTCTGCTCCTGATTCAAGGCTGGGATGGAACGTGATGGAAAGAGGTTGCACGTGGGCCAGCGATACCGTTGTGCCTATGGAGGGGCTAGCAAGGAAATGGTGTGTGTGGGCAGGTCCTAGGTGGGACAGAGAGGCACAGGATCCCACCTCGAGTGAGATCCTGAGCAGAGGCCTAGCAGAGACCCCGTCTGTGGCTGAGTGCTAGTGCTGTGGCCCACCTGGTCCATCCCGCTGAGACAGGGCTGCGGGCCCAGGCCTCCAGCTGCTGTCCTGAGGACAGGGGGTGAGAGTCCATGAGCGCCTCCCGTCAGGAACACTCGCCATCACACCTGGGGCTGTGCCTGTGGTCCCCCGGGAGTGTGTTGGAGCCTCAGTTGCTCACCAGGGAGAGTGGCCCCCATGCCTGTGGAGCTCCGCTGGGCAGGCCCTGGGTGGGGTGCTGGAGGCAGTCCTGCTCACCTGCCTCGGTGCCCTTATGGAGGCTCCTGTCCCGGGATGGGCCTTGACCTGGAGAGAAGGGATGTCTCTGCTCCTTTCCGGTGATGAAAGTGAACGTGCACACGTGTCCAAAGCTGACCGTGTCCCTGGGTCGTTAGGCCATGAGGGTGTCCCAAGGGTCTGGGCCCTGCATCAGGCCTGGTGGCTCAAGAGAGTCCTGGAGGTGGTGCCCTTGTGCCTTCCCTAGGTTTCGGGACAGAAGGCGCTTTGGACCTGAGGCTGGTGAACGGAGGTGACCGGTGTCAGGGCCGGGTGGAGGTTCTCTACCGAAGCTCCTGGGGCACCGTGTGTGACGACAGTTGGGACCTCAACGACGCCAACGTGGTGTGCAGGCAGCTGGGCTGTGGCTGGGCTATATGGGCCCCTGGAAATGCCCGGTTCGGTCAGGGCTCAGGGCCCATTGTCCTGGACGACATGCGCTGCTCAGGGTACGAGTCCTACCTGTGGAATTGTCCCCACAATGGCTGGAACTCGCACAACTGTGGACATCATGAGGATGCAGGTGTCATCTGCTCAGGTGGGCCTCCGAGACATCGGGTTTCTGTTTTTATATGGTTCTCTCCAAGCACGTGCTCCTCTTTGCACTGGGCTGCCCCCCCTGGACTTCCCTGGTAGATTGGCAGTTTTCCTGACAACCTTATCAATAGCTGTTGGTGACCCTGGTTTTATGGGTGGCTGCAGCAGGATCCCTAGGTGGACCCCTGGAGCAGACAAGAGTTTAATGTACAAATTCCCCCAACAACTGTTTTGGGGGAGACGAACCCCTGAGGTTTACCTTTACCATTCAGCTCTCCTGGAGAGCCTGCAGAAGCATTCCTCAGTGTCTCGAGGGGCCCGGGCCTAAGGCCTCAGCGCCTCTGTTTCGAGATCCCGAGGGCATGTTCCAACACATCCTGGGCACTGAGACTGACCGAGTTTCCTTCTCTTTCCTGCAGCTTCACAGAGCAATCTGACTACCCCAGGTGAGTCCCTCCATCCCAGCCTTCCTCACTGGACACACACCCTCTTGTGTTTCCAGAAGCAGGAGAAGAACGGGGTCCTTCTGGGGAGTGATTTCTCTCTGAGGACTCTGGACTTTGTCATGATGACCAGCTGAGTCCCCAGGACAATGGCTGTCCCTGAGTTCAGCCTGGAGAGCCCCTGGGACCCCTGCCATCCCTGGCCGCCTGTGCTCATCAGGAGAGGGGGGTGGTGGTGGAAGAGGTTTTGGTCCTCTTGTCCTTCCAGGTGCCACTCACTGTCCCAGTCAGCCTGTGGAGAGTCCTGACCATTTTAGAAACACAGCCAAGTAAAACCCTGGTGCACGCTCATCTGTGAAGGAATCCCTTCACGTGGAGAGCGCAGCCCCCACAGCGCCCTTTGTGTCCTAGCGGCGATGTTCAGTGCCAGGGGTGTTGGGAAGTGCTGCTGTGTGGCTCTTCTCGGCCATTCGGTGGACAGTGAAGTGAGTGGTCCGGGCTCTGAGATGTCCTGCAGCAAGGAAAAGGATTTCACTTCTTCTTTTAAATGGCTGACCATTGGATTTAAACATTTCCAGTAAAATCCTAAAATCACTTCATTGTCTTTCTAGTCTGGTGGCAGCCAACCTCGACGACCACTGAGGGTAAGTCTCAGGTTTCTCCCCCTCGCGCGTAGGCTTGGCTGCCCACTGCGCAGATGTTGGCGGGTGCACGGCCTCACTCACTCTGCACACCCCCGCCCCCCGCCTGCCCCGCGTGCACACAGCCAGCATCTCGCTGGCATGCGTTCAACTTCACCTCGCCCGCCCCTGCTGGTGAGATCACGTTTGCTCTGTCTCCTTTTATGTAAATGAGATCATTGATTCTTCAGAGAATAGAAAGAAAGGCTTTGATTTCCTGGAGTGTCACCAATGCTTTGGGAAGAAGAAGGGAGATGACAAATGGATAATTTCACCAATAATCATGCTTTTACCTGCAAGTGTTACCTGATGACGTGGATACAGCTCTGGAGCGTTTTATTGTCCTTAAGAAATTGCCCTTGCCATCAGTTTAAATGCCGGTGTTATATTCCATTGCACAGCTGTGCCCAAAAACTATCTAACTAGTCCCCAGGTGCTGGGCACTTTGGTAATTTATATTTCTTCATTATTATAAATCATTCTGTGGTGAAGAATACCTTTATAAATAAATGTGGGCAGGCCTCATTTTTTATTTTAGAACAGGGATAGATTTATTGGACTGAAGTGAACATATTGTCTGGTGTCTAGCATGTACTTTAAAAACTCAAGATCTTATGGTGTTGATTATTTTAAGGTCTTAGCTGTGGATGTGGCCACACGGCCATCAAGAAGGGCTGTAAAATCATAGAGTAATGAAAAAGGGAAGCCGACCTCCTCCCTCAGGTAGAACGCAGTATTAAATATGCATTTCGGAATTGATGCTGTAATTACAGTTGCGACAGGTGTTTCCTGGGGAAGGTCACTGCACAATGGGTGTGTCAGCAGCGGCTTCCCTTGATCTGGGAGTTAGTGGAAGGTCTGCGTGAAGCCGAGGATGACGAGAAAAGCAGACTCGTTCGCTCACGCTGGGTCTGGAGCCAAAGCTTTGGCTCCCACCTGCCCTCTGTGTTAGGATTCACTCCGTTCCACTCACTCCGCCCCAGCCACCCCCTCAGACCGCGAGCTCCCTGCGAGCGTGGCCTGCAGCCAGCATCTCCATGTGGCCCCAGGGTGGGCACATTTCTGGCACACAGCAAGCGAGCTCTCTGTGACTGTGTCGAGGACACCAGGAAACTCACCATTATCTTTTCTCTTTGTCAACAGCTCCTTCCCACATTGCCAGCAGCCCAACCAGTAAGTGCTGAGCTCCCTGACGAACCCCCTTCCCCTTCCCCGCAGTGGCAGTGGCAGTGGCACTGGGGAGAGATGATGGGAATGGTGAGGAGAGGGCTTCCCTAAGTGGAGCTGTTCAGGAAGGGCGTCCCGCTGACCCTGGTGGACAGGCCAGGTCTAGGCCACCTCCTGTTGGCATTCTGTGTCGGCAATTTTGTGCTCTGAGGGGTCACGGCGTTTCTGTTTTGTTCCGGCAGCAAATTATTCCTGTGGAGGCTTCCTGTCCCAACCATCAGGACGCTTCTCCAGCCCGTCCTATCCCGGGAACTACCCGAACAACGCCCAGTGTGTGTGGGACATCGAGGTCCAGAACAATGACTGTGTGACCGTTGTCTTCACAGACGTGCAGTGAGTGTGTGGGTGCGGAGTGGGCTGCGTGGGGGTCCTCACAGACATTTTAGGAGGGAGCAGATGGGACCCAGCACCTCAGAACAAGTGCTTCCCGTTGACATTTTTTTCTGGGGGGTTCAATTTGTGACCCAGCATGAAGATATTCCAGGAAAGTGGAGCTAGGACAAGGGCCTTGGCTTCAAGTCTCAGTTCAGCCACTAATTTGTGGTGTGACCACAGGAGATCCCTTAACTTTCCTCAGCCTCTGTCAGGAAAGAGCAATAAAATGCCTGCTCGCCCCTCCCCAATCCCTGGTTATTGGGAATGTCACAATAGAGAAATAAATACATGAAGATACTTGGAAAGTGTTATCCAGGGGAGGGACTCTGTTAGGAGCAATAATAATAGTGCAAAGGATCCTATTAACAAACATACCAGCTCTTCTTTTCTCTCCGCTCCCCCTTTTATTGGGGGGCACGTCCCAGGGCTCAGGCAGAGGTGGAAAAACTGCTGTGTTGGGCAGAGGAGACACCATGGAAGCACAGTAACATGTGACTGGTCCGGGGTGGGGTGTGGCCATGCAAGGGGCACTGGTGCTTTCCAGGGTCCTGGAGAGGAGGCACCGTGACTTCTTCCCTCCGAGCCACCACTGGGCAAGATCATTTTCTCTCTCAATTTCTCATTTGCAGTGGTTTTGGGGGGACATCCCTGCCCTGGAAATTTATGTGGGGTCTTGCAGAATATATAAGATTCTGATCACCTTATCATTACAATTCATGTGGATTTCAGGGACTCCATTTAAAGCTCATGAAGTTCTATGGAGGGAGGTCAACCAGGGCTGGTCGACCCACCCTGGACCGCATCTGGACAGTAGTGGCCACAGCATTTACTCTGTAAAGCACTTTCCATGAGCTATTCCATCTGAGCCTCACAGGAGCTCTGCACGGATAGGATGATCCCCTTGTAGGCAAGAACCCAGCCTTTGGGGAGGGTATTTGACTTGTCCAACGTGTGCTCATCCAGTAACTCATTTCTATCACCGTGAACTCATGGATATTAATTTCATTCTAGGGGAAACCAGGCTCTTTTTGTTGAAGAAAGTCTAAGGCAGGGTGGGATTCTTTTCTGCCATGATTCAAAGGGCTGTCAAGAGAGGGGGTGTATGTGTCCAATGTGTGACCCCAAAAAGCAGGAAGGACTAGGACCCATGTATGCAGGCCATGGGGAGAGGAGCCTCTGCTTTCTTTAAGAAAATCTGTTTTTTTTTCAGTTATTAAATTTTGTCAGAGTTTCTGACCCAAAGGGGTGGCCTCACACCCAGACCTGACCTCCTGCCTCCACTCCTGGTGGGAGGTGAAGCCGAAGCCATGTGTCCTGTCTCTGTAGGCTCGAGGGGAACTGCAACTACGACTACATCGAAGTGTTTGATGGCCCCTACCACAGCTCCCCTCTCATCGCCCGGCTTTGTCATGGGGGAGGGGACTCCTTCACTTCATCGTCCAACTTCATGTCCATCCGCTTTGTCAGCGATGGCAGCGTCACCAGGAGAGGGTTCCAGGCTGACTACTACTCTAGTCCCTCCAACCACAGCACCAGTAAGTCCCCAGGCTCATCAGGGTTGGGGCACCCTCAAGAGCCCTCTACTCCTCAACCTTTCTGTGGTGGTGGGACAGGAACCTGGAGCAAGCCTGGTAGGTCACCGAGGCTTGATCTGGTACTGAAAGGGAATGGGAGCAATGGGTCTTGGGACTCCAGCTGTCCAGAAACGAGGTCAAGGGCAAGAACTGACCCATATGCTGTGCACTGACATTATTCATGCAGTCAGTAGAGACTGAGTAGAATGTGCAAGATGATGCCTTCAGCATATAGGGAGACATCCATGCCAAGGGCAGAAGTGACCCCTGGCTTGAGGCCTTGTGACCATTCAGAGCATGGGACGCTGTGACCATGTCCTGAGACCTGGCACATTTGGCTGCTATCTGAAAGTCACTGGTCACTCAGCCACTTCCAGCAGAGGCTCATGGCCATGATTCAAGCTGTTAAGTGGACTCATTTGCAGGCTGGCCAGGAACTGGACCAGGTGATGGCCAAGTGCTTGTTTCAACCTGGATTTTAAGCTTTGAACATGCTCCGTAGCTAAAGGACCTTATTTCACAGCATCCCCACAATTCAACTGGAGCGTTACTTTACTTTCTACATAGTGGTACCTTGGGCAAACATTTCACTGCTCTTCACATCCTGCCCCCGTTCTTCACCTGAGGAGTCCCCAGTGCCTGTGTCCGCACAGGGCTCTCCTGAGAATGAGTCACTGGAGCCACAGGGCCCCTCAGGGGGTGTTGGTACGACTGCATCCTCATGCGGACTGACTTTGTCAGCCACCTCGGTCCCTGCACCTGTGTATGGGAGGAGCCCCTTGTGGGACTTGCTGGGGCTTGGGGGGCTGACTGACTCCATTGTCTGCCCTTGGTCACCAGAGCTGCTTTGTCTGTCGAATGAAATGCAAGTCAACGTGAGCATGCGCTACCTGCAATCCCTGGGCTATTCTGCCAGTGACCTTGTCATTCCCGACTGGAACAGGGTCTACCAGTGTAGGCCCCATATAACGTCAAGCCAGGTGACCTTCACAATTCCCCACTCAGGCTGCGGCACCACCCAGCAGGTAAGCCTGGGCCTTCCCACCCTACCTCCTGCTGAGACAGCTTTCTCACAGTGATGTGCACTGTGTTGCTGGAATCCTGGGGACCCAGGTGACATGATTATGTCTGTATAACCAGATGTTATCGCAGTGAACGTAGAAATCTGTTCCTTGCCACATCCAAAGAGAAGGAAGGAAGAGGGGGTGAGGTCAGCAGGCAGTGTTTCCAGCACTGTCCAGCACCGAGGGGGCCTGGCTGGCCACCACTTACATGAGCAGATTCCCGGGTTGGGAGCTTGTACAGTTTGGGGTTGGGGTGGGTGAGAGGGGCAGGTGCCTCATTAAGTGAAAGAATGCAAACATAGCTTACTGCTTCCTCTCTGATAATGTATCAGGTTGCCTTACATTCTAGGGTTTGCATTTAGGCCACTATGGTAGCATTGGGCTCTTCCTTGTCAAAGGACCCACAGCTTGTGGGAACTCATACCTGGCTAGTAGTTTGCTTCTGACCACCACAGCATTTGGGAGGGGAAGAGTTTCCCCTGGTCTCCTCCTGGCCATGCCTCGCTTGGGATCACCTCACTCAGCACCAGATGACCATGACCATGGAACTTCCAGGGGGCCTTGTTCACCTGTGTCCTCTTGGCCATTTGGGCCATTGGGGAGCTATTCTGGGCCCCATCCTTCTCCACCACAGTGCTTTTGCTTGGCTTCCACCCCCTGTCCCTGTCATCCCTTCCAGGGATGTTTACTGATGCTACTGATGCTATGATTGACAGCATACCAAGCCCTGGGAAGAGAAAGCATCCTTTGCTTGAGATGCTCACAGACCACCAAGTGCAAGGTTCTCATCCCCAGAAAAGTCACTCTCACTACATGGAAGGCACATCAAATGGTGCAATGTTCTTATGAATTTGCTGCTTGATGAAAGTCGGAAATAACCCTGTGGTGCAGGAAGTGAAAAAACAGAGTATGACAGGAAATGCTCTGCCTTGCCACGCCCACCCGACTGTCCATCTGAGTAAAGGGGAAGACCCTTTACTCCAGCAGCCAGAGACCTGCTGCAACAATAGCTCTGAGCTGTCACTGTCAGCCCTGGCAGCATCAGTCGCCACGCTGCAATAGCTGCTGACCCATCCAAACAGCACAGTGCAAACTAATGCAGACAGCCCTCCCACCAGTACACGCCTGCCTCCCCTGATTTCTCCCAGCAACACGGAGAATGAGACAGAACAAGCCAGAAAGGTCCTTAGCCCTGGAGTCCACGCTCAGCTTAGTCATACCACAGGGCAATGGATCACCCGGACACACCCAGCTCCCAGGAGGCCCCAACACCTGGCCCCCATGGTGGTCCCCTGTCAAGTGGTAGAGAAGAGGGGATTGTGACAGGAGGGTCTTGCTAGTTAAGCAGCATGCCCATCCCAGGTAATGGTGGCCCTGCCAGGGGGCATGTGCCATCTCTGCTTCTGGGAGGGTTCTCGGAGCCTTGTTGAGTTGCTTTCCTCTCATTCTAAACAAAACCAGCAATGAGAGTCTCTTAGCAGGAGGCACAGGCCTGACTCTGCTCTCCTGCCTGCCTCTCCCAGGTCAATAATGATACCATCACCTATTCCAACGTCATCAGAGCAGGTGCTTCAAGCGGCATCATCAAGAGGACCAAGGACATCCTCATTCATGTCAGCTGCAAAATGCTCCAGAACACGTGGGTGGACACGATGTACATCGTTAATAACAGCATCGACATCCAGGAAGAGCAGTATGGCAATTATGACGTGAACGTTTCCTTTTATACATCTCCTTCATTCTTACATCGTGTCACCAGCAGCCAGTACTACGTGGACTTGAACCAGAATTTGTACCTTCAGGCTGAAATCCTTCATGCCAACACCTCTTTGGCCTTGTTCGTGGACACCTGTGCGGCATCTCCGTATTCCAATGACTTTACATCTCTAACTTACTATCTAATCCGGAGTGGGTAAGGAATGTCTTCACAGGGGGGACTTAAACCTTTCACTGATCACCCAAACAAGAGTAGCCCAAGGCTTCTGAATGCAGAATTTGGTCCTAAGAGGTCAAGTTTAACCAGTCAGGTTGTCACATCTGGGTAACATACAGAGAGGTGGGTTTCTGATGACTTGAAGGACTCACCAGTGGTCAGCAAGCAGGTGGGCTGTAAACTGGGATTCAGCCCCAGGTGACTGGACTCGAGGCAAGCCTTAGTATTAGAAGGATGGGGTGTAGTGAGGAAGTATTCATTTTGAAGCAGATGGAGACTGAGATGCCAGCTCTGCCACGTGACCATTCGTAGAACTCTGGGCGGGCAGGTGCACCTCTCTGAGCCAGTTTCTTTGCCCATCCAATGAACATGGTGGTGCACACATCACAGGCTGCTGGGAGAATTAAAGGAGAAAGAGCAGGTGGGCATTTGGGCAAAGAAAATACGCAGCACGTGGTCCACAATGAATGTCGCACCGAAGGCCCGGAACATGGACCTGCATCAGTTGGGCACGGAGGTGCTCAGAGCCCAGGGTTCCCACCAAGCTCCAAGATGTGGAGGCAAGGCCAGCAGTGCCCAGGCCTGGGTCCATGGTGCCTGGGCTGGGCTGTCTTATAGAGTCTTGTCTTCCTGGGTACAGGACTCTTTGGAGCTCACACAGGGGTCCAGGGACACCGGGGTGCACAGCTGAAATGCCTAGTCTTTCGTCTCTGCCCATTGGTGTTTACATCATCTCTTGGCTCAGAATTTGACCTTGGCACCTCAGTAAGAATTGCCTCACACAGAAGTGGTACTGACAGGGGAAGGTGATCTGCTAGGACTCAGGGCCAGGAGGTTAAATTCCACTCCTCCTTGAGCCTCTAAAAACAGCATCTCTTTCTGGGCACAATTTTCATTGAGTGTCCATTCGGTAAATGGGGGTTGAGGTTTGTCTAGCTGCTACGCAGTGGTTCAATTCACAACAGCCTCCTTGGCAGCCAAGATGGGGAAGAAGTTTCCCCAGATCCTCTTTTTACAAATAGTCACAAGGTGATGTTTGAAGTTCTGTCCAATGAGTGGGATTAATGCCAGAGAGTGAGCGATCTGGCTCTTCTTTCTCAAAGGCACCTTTTGGGTCAAATTCTGGCATATATATGTATACAAGATAATGCAATTTTATGGGGAGGGAAGGTGTACATGTGGGGATGCATGTGTCCCAACTGTACCTGGAGCTCGGGGACTCGTGAGCTGCACCTGGGCATCAACCAAATCACCCACCTGGATGTCCATTAGAATATCTTTGAGCTTCAGACACCTGCAGGGTCCCCAGCCCATGCTAAGGTGGGTCATGAGACACAGCCCTGGAGAGGAGAAGGCACCAAAGACACCTGAGGGTAGCCAGGTGTCACCTTGCCTGACCCTGAGACCTAGAGAGGGAAGGAAATGCCATCTTCCTTCCTGTCCTCTCCCTGGGTCCTGTCACTTCCTGACTCACCTGGGTAACCTAGGACCATTGAGCACACAGTCTCTGTGCAATATGGGGCCAGCGTGTCAGTGTGGACACCCGGGCTGGCTTGCTGCTTTAAGGTGCTGCTGATGTGCATGAACTCCAGGATTTTCCTGCGTGGCTGGCAGTCAATGTGGGACCCACATGTTCCGAAAGAGGCAATGAGGTGCCACAGGAGGTGTGGCCCTGAGGTCAGGCTGTTGAGTTCCACACCCAGTGCATCTGAGCCATGAGGGATGAGAGCCCTGGTGAGTGTGAACAGGTTCCTTTCCTCTTCTTGCAGGTGCGTGAAGGACGAGACCTACCAATCCTACACTCAGCCATTGCCCCACATTGTCCGCTTCAAATTCAGCTCCTTCCACTTCCTGAACCGCTTCCCCTCTGTGTACCTGCGGTGTAAGATGGTGGTTTGCAGGGCCTACGACTACTCCTCCCGCTGCAGCAGAGGCTGCATGGTGAGGCCAAAGAGGGATGTGAGCTCCTACCAGGAGAAGGTGGACATCATCCTGGGACCCATCCGGCTGCGGCCCCTGCACGCTGAGAAGAGGAGCCTGGGTAGGTGACCGCCCTCCCAACCCAGTGCCCACGGGGGCCCAGGCCCATGACCTGCAGGGACTCGGGGTGTTTAAGTCGGTGTCATGTTCCACCTAGAGCTGGGCATCTACTGTGAGCGTGGCATGCTGCGCGATGCCCGGTGAGATGGTTCCATTGCACCCGCCTCCCGCTTTCTCCCAAGGGCTCCTGGTCTAAGAGGGGCCAATACATGGGATTTGGTCAAGAGAGATCTGACCTGGGACGCACACCCACCTGACGCCTCTAACCTCTGGGTTCTGACCTCCTCAGCTGTAAGCCCAACTGTCCATACTTACCTCTTGGGACAGATGAGAGAGTTGCCTAAAATAATGTTAAACTGCCATGGCCTCTGCCTGGTACAGCCACTGAGCGCGATGAGTGATGTCTTTTGTTCCAATTGCTATTGTCACTGACATTAACAACCGTAACGAGAACATTGTTACTCATCTGGTGACAAGCACAACCTGTAGTCCCAGGGACAGGGAGTCAGGGTGCGGGCAGGCCGCGGGGTGCAGGCAGGACGGATCTGTTCCGACAGCTCCCTGGGCTGACACTGGCCAAGCCGTTTCAGTTTCCTCACCTGGAGTGGGGACCACGTGTGCGGTGCTGTTGTGCGGGTGCATGCAGAAGTGTCTGCAGAGTGAGGCCCAGGGTGTCAGGTGCAGGCCAGGGCCAGGTCATCGGAGGTGGTGGCTCGGGGGGCAGGGGCGGTGTTGGGGTAGCAGTAGTTTTTACAAACCATCCCCTGGGTGACACGGCTCCACCCCCGGAGCATCTGGGACAGCTCTCTCTCCTCAGGGCCCATAGTCAGGCTGTCCCACGTTGGGCCGATTCCAGTCTCTTTCCTTACTTATTTATTCATTCCGTGCATATCAGTTGAAAGCCTACTATGTGCCAAGAGACAAATAACTAAAAACAGAAACAGATAAAAAGCCTCACCCCTAAAAACCTTAACATTCCAGGGGGAGAGGACAGTGCAGGGTACCCAATGGGAGTCGGAGCTTCAGGGAGGGCGGCAGGGCAGGGGGGTGGGTGTGGTGGGATGGCAAGGGCCCTGCTCACTTCTCTCCCTTCTCTTCCAGGGGGGCCACAGTAGCTGGGGGTCTGCATACTGCTTGCCCGGACAAATGGCTCTGTGACGTGGTATCAGGAGAATGAAGGCACAGCACAAGGCTCGGACCTGGGCCCCAAGAACCCAAGCAAACAAGCCAAAAACATGTGCCCTCAGCTTGTCACCCAGCAGCACCCCGACTCTGTTTACTCTGGCCCAGGCTTATGGTGGCTGGGGGCTGAGATGGGAGTGGGGAAAGTCAGGGGCAGCTTTTCCTGAACCAGGCTCAGGGCTGGGTCAGAATGTCAGGCCAGCAGCTGCTGTATCGAAAACCCTGCGTGCGACCGTCTGCCAAACGCTCGCACTGGCAGAGCTTCCTCTAGAGAATTCCTCTTCTGACCTTTTATAAACTCACTTCTTAGGCCTGTAGCGTATATCTTAACCTCTCGATTTATAGGAGAAGCCGAATAAAGAATTTATTTCAAGCAAGTATCAGTTTGGTCTTGTTTGTAGTGGCTCACCTAAACGCTAGATACCTTCAAATGAAGCTAAGGAGGGTGGGCGGTCCAAAGAAATGATCAAGGTCAGCGGCCTCTGCCCTTTGGTTTCCAGGACCTTCTTGAGAATGGATAAGGTGTCTTCCTTTGTCCATGGCATGTTGTGGCTCTGCCCAAAGCAGGGAATGCTGTTGTTTTGGTCAACAGAATGGGACACCATGGTGGTGTGCCAGTTCGCCATCTGGGCTTCAAAGGAACTTGCGAAGTTCCACTTACTCTCTTGGGTCCTGCAATGGACCTGTGAACAGCCTTGGGCTAACCTGCTGGAGGAAGGAAACCTGGCCCTGTCACTCCCCTGGACCCAGCTGATGGTTGTCAACCCCCAGGAGGAGAGCCACCTACCTGAAGTCAGTTGACTGCAGACACATGAGGACCCGAGCTGAGACCAGGAGAACCTCCCAGCTGAGTCCAGCCTAAATTGCTGACCCACAGAATTACAAGCTAAATTAGTGATTGTTGTTTTAAACCACTAAATTTGGGGGCCCCGCGGGAGAAGATGAAGAGGAGGAGCCTGCATCCCAGAAGGAAGGTGGGAGCCAAGAGCCAGGAGCTGCCTGAAATCAGGAAGACTGAGCAGGTAGGTCACACCTTGAAGATGCCTGGCATTCAGGTCCCAAAGGAAGACAGGAGGAGAGGCACCCAGGCAGGCAGAGTGGCAAGAAAAACCAGGACCACGACACTCAGTTTGCCATGGGCAGTCAGTAAACCTTTAATAATGGGGAGATGCTGGTTTCCCCGTGTACTCTCTCCAGACACGCTCTCCTTCTGGGCAGCCGGCCTTTATCACCTCACTGGGGTGGATGCCTCGTGAGATGCAGGCCTGGTTCATCAGCAGTAGGTCTCCCGGGAATTCAGCCAAGGGAAAAAGATTGCGGTTCGTTAAGCCGGTGATGGACCGTTCCACTTTCTTGGTGGGAAAGAATGGTTCCAGGTCTTTGGGCTGGTATGTGAAACACTTCTTGTTTTTTTCTGCCTTGAAAATTACATTCATTTTTATTTCTTGTCTCTTTGTGGTTTTTTTCTCTCTCTCTTCTTGCATGTCATCATCATAGTCACTGTCGTCATCATCCTCACCCTCGTCTTGCCAGGTGTTGTCTCTGGTCATTGGGCCCAGGTCCCCTGTGGACGGAACTGAAGAGTTCCTAGCCCTTAAAATGGAGGGTAGCTGCGAGCCACTTCTCAGGGCTCGAGCAAACCGCATGCGCTCTTGGTGCTTGCTGACGTCGCGCCGCTCTCGTGGCGGCATTTTCAGCTCCTCCGGGGGCATGACCACCCTGGCCTTCCATATCGCTTCTATAGGCCAGCAGGTGGAGCAAGTTGAGGACTGTCGTTTTTTATACTCTGCCACCTGTTTGTAGTCTGAAGACAGCAACTGGAGTTTCTTGAGCATTTTCCGTTCCTCCTCTTGCTTATAAGTCAGAAACTTTCTTGATGCTATGGTGTGAACCCCACCTAGGCGCTGACAATGAGACAGGGGTTGTTAGAATGTCCCCAGGACAGGAGCGGGCGGGGGGGGCGCGTCCACAGGAATATTTAGCCAGTGGCACCTTCTCCCCTCATTGCTGAGTGTGTCTGAGTCCCTGTGTAGCGGGCAAGAGGGTGCGCCTTTGGGGTCAGACAAGCCTGGGGTCCACTCCTTTGCCTACTATGAATGAAAGAACTTCACTGACCCACAGAACTGCTGTTCGCCTCGGGAAAACATCATCTTCCAGAGCAACTGGTACAAGGTAAGGGTTCAAGAGGCGGCGTCTCTGCCATTTGTTATCAGTCACAGTCATATTCCTACTTGGACTTTGAAAGAGGAGAGCATTTTGCTGTGCAAGTGTAAAAGCCGAGAGCAGACTCAGCCAACTTGAGTCCTGTTTTGGAGACCTACATCTCTCCTGCTGGTTGTTTGGGAACCTCTGGCTCCCCCTAGAGCAGGGGTGTCCAACCCATGGCCCACAGATCACTATAAATTCATAAAATTGTAATTTACTTAAAACATGATGAGATTTTTGTGTGTGGTTATGTGTCATAATGTATTTAGCATGTGGCCCGAGACAGCTCTTCGTCTCCCAGTGTGACCCCGAGGCACCGAAGGTTTGGACGCCCCTGTAGGGTGACAGCCTGCCTTCAGTAGGGCCTCGCTGTGTGTAAACGTCAGGGCACTTACTAGGATCTCTTTCTCCAAAGGGGAGTATTTCCCGAGGGCCATGCGTGGGTCTGATTGGCAGCACTGGATCCATGAGCTGGAAGGCAAAGAGACAGGCGCGTGAGAACTCTGGAGGGGGTGTTTCTAGGTCCCTCTTTGGGAATGGGAGGCCTCACGAAGAGTAATTCTCCATTAGTCAGGCCAGCGCCACAGTGACCCAGGTTTCTGCAGGCTCAGGGTGGGCCCCTCCACTTGGCCTTGGTCTGAGATGGATGGGAAGGCATGGACAGGAAACACAGCTACACTCACCCCAAAAGTGAAGTGGAACATCGATCCCCTTGGCACAGGGAGTCTTTCCCCTGAAAGGAATCACCCGTGTACAGTGCTCTGGCTGGTACTCCATTCTTGCTTGGCTTCCCCTCTCCAGGCTTCCTTTCCTGGGCCCCTGGATCTTCAGGCCTCTGCTTTCCAGTCTTCTGAGAGCCATTCTCCCACTCTCTGATCATACTCTGGCAATAGGCTAGGATGGGAGGCGTCAATGCCTGGAGTCAATCTTTCTCCGACAGTTTCATGGGAAATCAAGGGGCAGTCACTACCCTTCTTGCATCATAACTGGTCCACTTGGGAGCTATTGTGAGGTCTGAGTTCAGGCATCAAAGTATCCCATGGGGTCAAGTTGGTGTGCAGAGGAAGAATTCGACCACAGAGATGATCTGAGCATGTCCTTGTTACTTGCAAGCCTGTAAAGACCACTCGGTTCTTTCAGGATGAAGGCTCAGGCGCTCAGATCTCTCTCTTTGGTATGGATGGGCTCACCTCTCCAATCTTTTTCTCATGCTCCATTCTGGGCCACTGTCCATGGTTCTTGAAATGATCTTCTAGGCTGCTATTCCTCCTGCCCTCATGTCTCAGATACCTCTCTCCTTTTTGGCAACTTGCTTATCTTTCAGAACCCAGCTACTCCCCTGAGTGGTGAGCCTGAGCTTTGATGGTTCCAGTCTGGTCTTGACCATAGGTTACATTTGGGGCTGATGAGAGGGAGGAGCAGGGAGAGCAGGTAGTGCCTCTGAGCCAGGACCCCAGGGTTAACAGCAATTAGTGAGACACGCCCAAGAGGAGGTGAGGCCCAAGCATGAGATCTGGGCTTGGACTGATCACCCTACGGATCAAGCAACCTCTCCACTAACTCCTGAAGGACAAGTCAGGCCGGCAGGAGGCAGGAGCCTTCCACACACAGGACACAGCAAAGCAGGAGAGTGTGGGATAGCCTGGTGTGTTC
>PVKU01016152.1:0-15668 GCA_004027475.1 Anoura caudifer | reverse complement strand
TACTGTAAAGTTGTACACCTGATACTTGCAGAGCTGTATTAATCAATTAACCCCACAAATTTCATTAACAATGCATCATGATGTTTTCTGCTTGTAACCTGACTCACAAATTCTGCTTATTGCAATTACATGACAAATTAGAAAGTTCCATGGATTTGATTTTTTTTAATTGATTCACAGAGAGGTCTATCAAAAAACGTTTTAGTAAGCTGACAGTATGGCATTTTGCCATGTATAATGCACATTTTTTGCCCAAATTTTTTATGGAAAAATAAGGGTGCACATTATACATGGGTAGTGCCTGAAATACCTTGTATCTGTTCTTGCGTTTTGTAATTGTTTCTTACATAAACTTCCATGTACCATAATATGTTCAAAAATAAATGCTAAAATACCTTTATAATACAGAAAACAAGTATCTAAATATAAATTAATTAATTAAAAGTTAATTTAAATGAAAGAGTCTTTCCCTGAAATTGTGGGCCAAAAACATGGGTACACATTATACACGGAAAACTATGGGGTAATTTTAAAATGGTGGGTCCCGAGAAAATGTCAAACATGGTAATCAAGTGATCTGAAATGAGATAAAGTCAGAAGAGCGTATTCAAATATAATGGATGTAGACTTCTTAAAGCCAGGATGTTAAAAATAATAAATTCTCTTTGGGGTATAAATAAAATATTGCAATTAAAATGAGGTTGGGATATTTAATATACTTCTCCATTTTTAAATATTTTACAATTTCTTTCTAAGTTGTAGAACAAGTAACCATACACAAGAGACAAAGAACGAACTGGGTAATATCTTGTTTCTTTGCCTTGGTCTAGAACATGACTCCACCAGAGGGGAGCAGGTTCCAAACTTTTTTACCTTAACTTCTCCATTGTATATGTGTGTCCCTCTGCCTGAAAGTATATTGTGATTTCTTTCATTAACAATTTTGAGTCCATAAATTATAGAGCATGCTATGAATTCAATGCTTAAAACCCTAAATGGATCGTTTTGCACATTTATTCTTGCTAAATAATTCTATAAGGGGGCTGGAGGCAGGGCAAGACAGTTGAAGGGGATCAACTTCAGGGTGATGAAGGTACCTGGAATTACTGTGGTAGTGTGTACAAATACTGAAATGTACAAATTGTACTAAGTACTTAGTACATTGTATTAAGTACAAATGTACTTAGGAGTACAAATACTCCTAATGCTGAAATACATAGACTCTTAGAGACCCATTTTACCACAATACCAGTCAATCAGAAAATCAATACATTATAGTAGAATGTGAAGAGTAAAGCAGGAGGGAACTTTCTAAAAAAATAAAAGGTTCTAGTCCTGGCTGGTGTGGCTCAGTGGATTGAGTGATGGCCTGAGAACCAAAGGGTCACCAATTTGGTTCCCAGTCAGGGCACATGCCTTGGTTGTGGACCAGGATCCCAGTAGGCAGTGCCCGAGAAGCAACCATACACTGATGTCTCTCTCCCTCTCTTCCTCCCGCCCTTCCATTCTCTAAATATAAATAAATAAAACCTTTATGGAAATAAAAAAGTTCTATACGCACTGTTCAAAAGAACACATGGGAGAAGCCACAGCAAATCCCCTCCCCATCAATCAGGGATGGGGGCTGGTTCCTTTTAACTCAGGAGCAGGAGGCTGCAGGTGTTCTGAAGCCCGGGAGGAATCTCCTCATTCCACAGAGAGGGAGCTCTTGTCCTCCCGTGCACCCTGCCCTCACTTCTACAGACAGCTACACAGGCCTCCACTGGATTTAGAAATGACAGGCTGTGTGCCCCTGATAGCCGTGGCATGCGACACACAAAGCCATAACCTGGTTTTCTTATTGTGCCTGATTTTATTCTCAATTTTTAAAAACTTGAAAACTAATTAATTTCTTAAGTACACTTGAGATACGATATTACAGGGGTGGGCAAATGTAGGTTTACAGTTGTAAGTACATGAAACAGAGTTCATTCTTATATTACTATTTATAAATTATTGTATTATTTTCCATACAAACAACTGTAAACCTACTTTTGCCCACTTCAGTAGTGATCCGACATTTACATACCTCACAATGTATTTGTATCACCACCAGTCACCTTGCAATCTTATGACACTGTTATTGACTGGATTCCCTCGCACCTTCTAACCCAGTCTCCCTAACTACCGCTCCCAAACAAAATATTTAGAGATCTCTGGGGACAAAAATATATGAACTCCTGAAAGCAATGTTAAAAAATAAATCAATCGAGATACAGTCCTTGTTTGTGATCAAAAGACAAAACATTAAGAAGTCAATTGCTTTAAAATTTTACGAGGACCCACAGCAAACCCAATCAAAATGTCACCAAGCTCTTCTGCAGACAGCAACACACCCATTTTAAAGCTGGAGGAGTGTAGGTGTTGAAGGGCAGCAGGCACGCCAGGACACCCAAGGCTCTGCCTGGCTCTCCGCCTTCTGGCGTGCTGGAGAGTGTTCTTGCTCTGCATGTCCTCTCTGCCTTGAACTCTGCTTTCCCCACCTGTCATCCCCTCTCCCTGCAACACCCCTCCTGGCCCAGAGCTGTGTCTCTGGCCCATCACTCACTGCTCTCCAAGTGGGCCATTCCATCTCAGTTCCTCCTGGATCCATTCCACCACACTGTCCTCATCTCTCCACATTTCCACAGTGTCACGGGGCCTCAGCATCTCACCTGTAAAATGGGTGTAATGGTACCCAGGTGTATGTTGTGAGAATTAGTTACAACAACTCAGACAGTTAAAATTCAACAAAGGATTCCCTGAGGAACATGCAAACAGGTCTGAGACACTGGGCACTGAGACAGCAGAAGGTGGGCATATCACAGTAAACAGTGGAGACAGGATGGGGAGGGGAGAAAACAAAGAGGCCACACACAGTCTCTACTCCTCAAGGCCCCAGTGGACCCAACAGCAGGTAAGGGTTCGGGTGCAAGCACCACTGGGCCAGTCAGAGGAGCAGAGACACCACGTGGGTCTGATGGCTACACACTCTGAGGCCAGGGCAGAGAAGGGGAGGAAAAAGTCACAGTGCTCCATAGCCTGCTGGCACAGGACCAAGGACTCCACAGACTCAGGAACTGCCTACCTTGCCCCCTGTGGCTTTTTACTTGCCCACAGGGCAGTAAAAGCCTCACTCAGAAGATCACAAATGGGCTGAAACAAACTGTATGCCTGAGGGCTAAGCCCATGAGGAAGAGCAGAACCTCAGGTGTGTGAACCATCTTCGCCCCACCCTCCCCTCCAGCCCCAGCGGGTGCAGCCTGGCAGACGCAGCTGGGGCAACTCAGAACAGCTGTGCTGGTGGCTTCTGGCTACAGGAAGCAGTGCTGGGAACACACTGCCCAGGAGACCCATAGCCCAGCACTTTCAGTCCAGAGGAAGGGCTCCTGAGACTGAGACGGAGGGGTTGTAAAGGACAAGCCCACCTCCTCGGGGAATGTGAGTGTTTCCCACTGCCAAGATGACACCATCCCAGAGTCCCCAGAAGCCTCAACAGTGCAGGAAAAACAAAAACAAAAAAAACTCGTACTTCAGTACCACCTACTAGAAAACAGGAGAGAGACCTCTAGTTATCAACATGCTAAACAGTGAAGCATCAAATAATTTTTAAAAACAGATTTCATTCCCACCAACACCTGGGCAGAGAAACAATCCTCCATCAAGAACAATGAGTAACCAAGGTAGCATAGGAATTCAGAAAGAAAATAAAACCATTGGCTTCAAAATCGGTTTTCTGGCCCCACTCACACTGGCCAAAGAGGCATTAAGGCAGGGGGTTCTCACAGGCGCTGTGCCTGGAGAGTGGGGGTGCAGGCCAGGTGTGGACCTGGCACAGTTGGGCCCTGGGGTTGTTGCTGAGCCAGGGGTTCAGGTCCAGGCCCCCAGAGGTGGACCACCACTGTGAAGACTGCCTGCTCTGTGCAATGGGCATCTAAGCAGAACCACTCCCTGCCTCCAGTGTAAAATGATGACAGAAGCAGAGTTAAAGGGACCTGCAGACGTCTCAGGGCCCTGACTGTGAAATGTGAGAAATGGTCCGGCCACCACCCTCAGTCACGTGACACTTGGTTATTAAATCTACGTGAGCCTGGGGCTGAGAAGGGCAGGGCCTCAGGTGTCTGCTTGCCCCAGGAGAGGAGGCAGCCCAGGGGTTGAAGGCGGGGCCCCGGGCTCCCCAAGATCTCTGAGCATGCCACCTCCAGAGCCACAGGTGAGCACCAGAGGACTCAGGGGCAGGCTGAGACTAAAGTGACCGGTGTAACTAGCACCTGGCCCATGTCAGGGCTCAAGTAGGGTGAAAAAAGTGGGTGACTCCCAAGAATAAGGCTTCAAACACCCCGGGGACCTATGAACACCTGCCGCCGCGCCACCCTCCCCTTGTGGCCAAGGCTTGCCCTCCCTCGCTGTAAAACCCGGTCACAGGCTCTTCGGGCACCTGTCCTGCCTGCCACACAAGTCGGAACCAAATAAAATAAATCACGTCTCATGCCACTGCTACCTTTCGGCTTCACATCACCCACCAGAGATGTGGCAGCCTGTCCCGGTGGCCCTTGCTTTCTCCGTGAGGCTCTCCTCCCCTGGTAGGATGCCACAAGCTTGGCTGCGCAGCTCCACCAGGCAGGAGGGAGGCCTGAGGCCAGTACCACACCGGGACCTGGACCGTCAGCCCCAAGAGGCCCGAGGCGCATGGGGTTGGCACACAGAGGACGATCCTTGCGCCACACCCGGGGACCAGGCCTGTGGCACTGCAGGCTGCTCCCCCATCGGCCATTCTCCTCGCAGGCGTGGAAGGCTCCAAGCTGGAGCTCATTCCGCTCGCCAACCCCAGCAGGGTGCCACCGCGGTCCCCAACCCCACCTCGCTGTCGGCGTTTGTGCTGGGCAACCCTGTGGCGGGAGCCTGGGCCTTGAGCGTGGTCCGAGGTCGCTGGGTCGCCAGCAAGCAGTGTGTCTTCACGTGCGTGCGCAGGTGCTAGTTCCGCGAGAGAGGCGCTGCGGCAGTTGGCGCAGGCACTTGGCTGACCACCATGTGGTGTGCCCACACGCTGTGAGCTGTGAGGGGTGCGCGCCGGCTAAGGCCACCAGCCCGCCCGCAAGGAGCTTCACGCAACACCCTAACGTCTGCAAAGTCAGAGCAGATCCAGGGGTCTCCTCCTCCACCAGCAACAGTCCCCGCACTGGGGCCTCCGCACCGCAGCCCCGCCCCTGCACCACAGCACGCCCAAGCCCTCACTGCCCACTGCATCTCAGAAAGGGTAGCCTGTGCACACCCTCCACCAAGGAGAGCAGAGGCCCCCAAGGATCTGAGCAGGGGGCATCTGTCTGCCTGCAGCTGCTCCTCCAAGTCCAGGAAGCCCAGGACTGGGAAGCCATCAGGATGGAACTAAGACTTGAGGTGAAATTAGGTGGAAGTCAAGTGGTGTGAAGACGCGCCTTCGCCCTCACCATCTGCCCTCTGGTTCGGGTCCTTCTTGCTCCAGGAGCATGGGCGCCTCCATGATCCATCCACCACCTCTTGGACTCTTCATCATCTGCCTGGTGGGCCTCAGGATTCTCCGGCTTGCTCTTTGTCCTGTGGGCCTGCCAGAGCACCCACCCCAATGCTCCTATTTCTCCAGGAGGGGCCTGCACAACCACCCAGCTGAGCATTCCTTCTCCCAGCCTAGCATGGGGTGCACTTGGGGCAGGACGCTCTGGTCAGTCCTGATTTAAGAAGATTGTAATCTGCCAAAACAGCGGGATACAAAGTCAATATCCAGAAATCAAAGGCATTTTTGTATACCAACAATGAAATATCAGAAACAGAAATCAGGAAAAAAATCCCATCTGATATAGCAACAAGAAAAATAAAATACCTAGGAATAAACCTAACCAAGGAGGTAAAAGACCTATACTCAGGAAACTGCACAACACTGAGGAAAGAAAGGATGATACAAACAAATGGAAGCATATACCATGTTCATGGATCAGAAGAATTAACATCATCAAAATGTCCATCCTACTCAAAGCAATTTATAGATTCAATGCAATACCTATTAAAGTACTAATATTTTAATAAAACAAATTACTTCATACTTCAGAGATAAAGAACAAACACTTCAAAAATTTATATGGACCCATAAACGCCCCTGAATAGCTACAGCAATTTTGAGAAAGAAGAGCAAAGTACAAGGGATCACAATACCTGATACCAAACTGTATTACAAGGCCACTGTACAAGTTACACCATCACACAAAAATAAATTCAAGGTGGATAAAGACTTATATATAAGGCACAACACCATAAAAGTCCTTCAGGAGAACATAGGCAGGAAAATCTCAGATATTCCATGCAACAATATTTTCACCAAATGTCCTCTAGAGCAAGGGACATAAAGGAAAGAATAAACAAATGGGATCTCATCAAAATAAAAAGCTTCTGCACAACTAAAGCATTAAAAACAGCATTAAAATGAAAAGAGAACCAAGTGTGTGGGAAAACATATTTGCCAATGATACCTCAGACAAGGGTTTGATCTCCAAAATATATAAAGAACTCACACAACTCCACTCTAAGAAGACAAAAAGCCTAATTAAAAAATGGGCAAAGGACTTGAACAGACACTTCTCCAAGGGGGACATACAAAGGGCCCAGAGACATATGGAAAGATGCTTAGCATCACTAGCCAGCAGAGAGATGCAAATTAAAACCACAGTGAGATACCATTTCACACTGGTGAGAATGGCCATCATAAACAAAGCAACAAACAAGTATTGGAGAGGCTGTAGAGAAAAGGGAACCCTAGTGCACTGTTGGTGGGATTGCAGACTGGTGCAGCCACTATGGAAAACAGTATGGAATTTCCTCAGAAAACGAAAAATGGAACTACCCTTTGTCCTGGCAATTCCACTGCTAGGATTATATCCTAAGAACCCTGAAACACCAGTCCAGAAGAACCTATGCACCTCAATGTTCATAGCAGCACGATTTACAATTGCCAAGTGATGGAAGCAACCTAAGTGCCTATCAGAAAACAAATGGGTCAAAAAACTATGGTGCATTTACACAATGGAATTCTATGCAGCAGAAAGAAAGAAGGAGCTCCTACCCTTTGTGACAGCATGGAGAGCATTATGCTAAGTGAAATAAGCCAGGCAGTGAGGGAGAAATATCATAAGATCTCACTTTTAATTGGAACCTAATCAACAAAACAAACAAGCAAGCAAAATATAACCAGAGACAGTAAAATTAAGAACAAACTGATAGTAACCAGAGGGGAGATGGGAGGGCATAATGGGGGGAAAGGGTGAAGGGTGTACTGGAACAATTATAAAGGACACATGGACAAAAACAAGGGGGGCTGGAAACAGGGGAGGGAGTTGGGGATGGCAGGTGTGGTGGGGAGAGGGGGAGAAAGGCAGAAAACTACTTAAAGAATAATAAAATTCAAATGTATTTTGTTAAAAAAAAAAGAAAAGAAACCCTTTACATGTCTTGGTAAAAGAAAAAAGATTGTAATCTAGTGATGGAGAGAGGGAAGCAGATCAATGATTGTAGATGGCATGGAATGACAGGTGTCCTAATTGATTTGAATTTGGGGGGGGGGAGAGGGGCCTAAAGCCAGTCTTCACATGCTTTCAGTCTAGTGGAAGAGATCACAAAAATAACTACACAATGCAAAGTGTTGTTAAGGAAATAGCCTCACCATTGAATAATTTGTCATTTTATTATTGAGCTGCTCTTTAAAGATTCTGGGCAACTATGCCCTTATCAGATATTTGATTTGCAAACCTCTTCTCCCATGCTGCTCATTGTTTGACTTCACTTATGGCATCCTTGAAGCACAGTTTTAAAAGCTTCTGATGAAGTCCAATACATCTGTTTTCCTTTTGTTGATTTTGTCTTTGATGTTTTGTGGAAGAAACTGTTGCCTAATCTAAGGTCAAAAAGATTTACACCTATCACTTGTTGGATTTTAAGGTCAGTTAGTTAATTTCTGCAAAATAGCTGGGATTTTGATAGGTATTGCATTGAATCAGTACAGTTGGGGAAATATTGCCACTTTTACAATATTAAATCTTTCAATACAGTAAACATGGATTTTTCATTTATTTAGGCCTAATTTAGTTCCTTTCAATGGTGTTTTGTAGTTTTCAGTGAACAGATCTTGCAGTACTTTTGTTAAGTGCTTCCTAAATATTTTGTTCTTTGGTGCTATTATAAAAGGAAATTATTTTCCTAATTTTATCTTCAAAATGTTAATTGCTAGTATATAGAAATGCAATTGGCTTTTGTTTATTAATCTTATACCCTGTGAAATTTATTATAAGGTAGTAAATGATTTTTATTTCCTTTGTTATTGTTTATTGAATTTATTAGTGGATTGAATGTATTTATTAGCTCCAATAGTCTGAGAGTTTTGTTCATTTGTTTGTTTCTCTTAGAATTCCTTATGACTTCCTACAAAGAAGATTCAGTCAAGTATAAGTAGAGAGTTTTACTTCTCCTTTCCAATCTGGATGACTTTTTCTTTTCTTTTTATTGAATTATTGGGTTGACATCAGTTAATAAATTTACCTAGGTTTCAGATGTACAATTCCATAATCCATCAACTGTAGATTGTGTTCACCACCTCAAATCAAGTCTCCTTCCATCACCATTTATCCCCCCTTTACCCTCTTCTCACTCCCCACATATTAACCCCTTATTAGATGTATTGGCAAATATATTCTCCCATCCAGGGAGTTGTCTTTTCATTTTGTTGATGCTTTTCTTTCTGTGTAAAACATTTTCACTTTTATGTAGTGCATCATGTTTTTGTTTTCTTTTGTCTCCCTTGCCCAAGGAGTTATATCAGAAAAAAATATTGCTATGAAAAATGTCTGAGATTTTACTGCCTTATTTTTTCTTCCAGGACTTTTGTGGTTTTGAGTCTAACATTTAAGTCTTAATCCATTTTTAGTTTATGTTTATGTGTAGCATAAGAAGGTGGCCTAGTTTCTTTTTTTCTTTTTCAGTATCTGTCCAATTTCCTACCACTACTTATTGAATAGAGACTATCTTTAGCCCATTGTATGTTTTCGCCTCCTTTATCAAATATTAACTGACCATAAAAGCATGGGTTTATTTCTGGTCTCTCTATTCTGTTCCCTTGATCCATATCTGTTTTATGCCAGTACTATGTTGTTTTGATTACTCTGTCCTTGTATGGTTGGCTGAAAAGTTCATTTAGTTTTTCCCATATGATGGCTGTAGTAGTGCTTAGTTGTCTTTAACTTCATTTGAAACAATTTTGTTAGAACGTATTGTGACAGCTGTCATCAGCATGCATATAAAAAAGATTTATCAAAATTGGTGAATTTTTGTGCAGCTATTTTATTATTGAAGATGGAAGAAAATACACATTTTCAGCATATTATGTTTTACTATTTCGAGGAAGGTAAAACTCAACTGAAACACAAAAAAGATTTGTGCAGTGTATGGGGAAGATGCTGTGACTAATACAAAGTTTCTTGGTACTACTGATATTTTGGCCAAGTAAGTCTTTGCTGTGGGCCTGTCTTATGTGTTGGAAGGTGTTTATCAGCATCCCTGGCCTCTACCCACTAGAAGCCAATAGCAGGAGATACCCGGCATACTCAAAATATCCAAATCAATAAAGATATTGGTGAAAATAAAAAAATGTGCCTTTTATTTTACAGAAAAAACTAAATGGAATTTTTGGCCAACCCAGTAGTATGGTCTGATACCAGGTAGTGTGATTCCTCCAACTTTGTTCATCTGTTTCAAGATTGCTGTGGCTACTGGGGGTTTTCTGTGGTTCTGTATAAATTTTTGGAGTATTTGTTATGCTTCTGTGAAATACGCCCTTGGTATCATGATAGGAATAGCGTTGAATCTACAGATTGCTCTGGGTGTGGACATTTTAATGGTGTTAATTATTTCTTTCCTTGAACATGGTATGTGCTTCCACTTATTTGTATCTTCCTCAATTTCTTTCTTCAGTATCTTATAATTTTCCAAGTACTGGTCTATTACACACTTGGTTAAATTTATTCCTAGTTATTTTATTTTTTAGTGCAATTGTAAATGGGATTGTTTTCTTAATTTCCTTCTCTGATAGTTTATTATTGGTGTATAAAAACACAAGTGATTTCTGAATATTTATTTTGTATCCTGCTATTTCACTGAATTCACTGATCAGTTCTAATAGTGTTTTGGTGGAATCTTTAGACTTCTCTACGTATAGTATCATGTCATCTGTAAATAATGTCAGATTTTTTATTCTTCACCCAAGGATACGTTTATTGATTTGAGAGGGGGTGGGAGAGAGAGTGAGAGCAAGAGAGAGAAAGAGGGAGAGAGACATATTGGTTGCCTCCCATATGCAGACCAACTGGGATGCAACCCCTCCACCTTTTCATGGGCAGGATGATGCTCCAACCAGCTGAGCCACCCAGCCAGGGCAGTTAAAGGCTTTTTAAAAAAAAACTAAAGATAGCCAAAATGTTAACAGGTTCAATCCCCAGTCAGGGTGCATATGGGAGGCAAATGATCCAAATGATCTCTCTGTCTCTGTCTCTCTCTCTTTCTCTCTCTATCTGTCTCTGTCTCTCTGTCCCTTGTGCCCTTCCTCTCTCTCTAAAATTGATTCTCAAAAGCATATTCTTGGGTGAGGATAAAAAAACAACTGAAGATAAATCAGTGAAGCAATCACAAAACATAGTCATATTTCAGATACTACATGAAAATCTGAACTGAGGCACATTAAACCTCAGACCTCTCCCATCAGCGTACATTTGAGCTTCTGCAGTAGATACCCTTTCTTGGGATCCTATAGGCCTTTTTACACACTCCCTAATGGCATACCAAAAATAGCAATGGCACAAAAACAACCCACTTTCATCCAGCTAAACTTGGTTCTGAAAAACGCTTCCCCAAAGCAAACATCTTATTTTCTAGTTGGTGGACAGATTTTTCCAAAATACCTTTGTATACTTGGCATCTTATAAGAGAAGCAGAGGGGTAAGGGGGCTTGGATCCTCATACATTCATTATTCATTTCTCATGAAGCTTTACCTTTCCTGATAGAGTTCAAAGTTCACAGTCATTACCCAAAATAGTTTAATGAGACACTTTGAAAAGGCATAAAATACTGTGTCACACCACTACGTTTAGGTTGAGTACATTTCTGTTTGATCTCAGTGCTTCTCCCTCCACCCATGATCAGGAACATTCTATGAAATTGCATAGTACACAAGTAGTTTTGGATTTTTCTTGCCAAGGATTCCCCTGGAGTTTTCACCACAACTTGTGAGTCAAAGATATGACATCACACACATCAAGCTGCATCTCTGGTCTGAAAAGTGTTACGATGAACAAGCAGCTAAGAGAAGACAAACTGTGGTTAGGCGTTTCATCCACAATTTATGCTGCTATTAGAACTCATCACACCACTGAAATTATTCCAGTCTGTACTCTAAGTGTCAAAGTCCTGAGTCTATCTAGAAGGATTCCTTGGGGGAAATGTCACCACTTAGCAGTCAGCTAATATATCAGCCTGACTTCTGATTGAAGAGGTCACTGCCTATTTAACTAAAATCAAAAATCTAAGAAATTTTTCATCCGATTTGGCTGTTAATCATCATATCCTAATTTCAAGCTAAATGAAAATCCACTGTTCTACTCATGAAAGCTAAAATCCAATAAATAGTCACAGCTAAGGAAAGTCACAGCTAAGGAAAGTTGGCTGCTTCACACTGATCTGCTTCTTGAAGATTATTGTATTAACTGTGCACACAAGAAGCTAACCTGCTTCCCAAACTCACACAGCACAGGGGCCATGAACATGCCCCCGGAGCGTGGGCAGGGACTGCCTGTCAAAGTGACAGCTGCACAGAGGCGTCAGATGATTATTGTGAAAGCAAACAGGTGTGCACCCCCAATCCCCTTTTCTTGATGTTTTTAGACTAAATTCAGAAAATTAATTAAACCTTCTCAGGTACTCCCACCAAAATAAATAATTGCATATATTTATCACTATAACTTCCACTGAGACGTCATGTTATGGCAAACAACTTTCTCATACCTGCTATTATTAAAAATAAACTGTACCTTGTTCTGGCCAGTGCCCCTCCCCCTGCCAACTGGTAGAATTCATGACACCAAGAGTTCAAAGAATGTCTTAACCTGTAGTTTTTCTTAAACAATATGACCTTGTTAGTAAAATATTTGATGTATTACTTATAAAAATCAAGATTATTCTCTGACCATATGAAAGTGTGTAAAGTCCGTTCGTTTCATAATGGGAAAACCAATTCTTGGTGGCACTTCCTGTGTAAGGGGTCTAAAATACAGTTTTGAGAGAAGTTAATCAATCTAAATGTGTCCTAATTTTGTGCTCCATACAACTGTAATTTTCACGGTGCTGCCTATAATTTAATGTTTAACCGGTCGATGTTGTACAAGCAGGCAGGGCTTCTATACTCGCTTGTGGAGATTTTTTATCCTTTAAAAGATAATTCTAAAGCATACATATGGAATATGAATTAGAGTTTATACTTTCCCCCACCCCTCCCATCTTTTTTTTCCCGCAATGAGAATGGCAGGAAAGGATATACAGGGTATCAGAGACAAGTTTTTAAAAACTAAACTCCACCTAAGACAGTTTTGTTTTGATATAGAAGAAAAAAGTTATTGAACTCAGGCTTTTGTGCCTCTGCTTGGCAGGAAAAAAACAATTTTAACAAAATACAATGCGTCCAAATTATCCTATGTAGTATCAAAACCAATGAAGAAAATAAGTTTAACTAACACATGCTTGTTATAGAAAATTTGAGAAATACTACAAAGTATTCAGAAGGATGAAACTCATTTCTAATTCCTGCACCCTGTAATACCACCGAGCTGCACTGCCCAGGGCAAGGCTCTGGTTTAAGGCAAACCAGTGTTTGTTTTTTTCCTCCAGTCTTTACTAAAGCCAAGTCCTCCTGCCTACACCTCCCAGCAGGGCAGAAGCAGCTGGGCCTGGGAGGGGAATGAAGATACGCATCCCAGGGATGTACCAGGAGCCAGGCATGGCATGGGGCATGGAGCCGGGCCCCAGCCATGTGGGGCCCCTCGCCCTTTCTGAGGCTCCTGCCCCACAGGGATAGGAGAGAGACCACAGAAGCAGGACCGCTGCCCTCCTTACCATCCCACCCCACCCCCTCTCCCAGGCAGGTTAATTCCTATCACCACAGTCCAGGCCCTCTGCCCACCCACCACTATTTACTGTACTTCCGACTCCCAGCCCTCAGCAGCCTGGCTGGTGGCTCCCAGCCCCAAGGCCATGTCTGCCTAAAAAAAAGGAACTAGGTCTAAAAAGGAAGCAGTTGCTTCAAATTGTTTTTCTGGTTCCACTCACCCTGACCCAGGAGGCATTAAGGCAGGGGGTTCTCATGTGAGCCACGCCTCAGCTGCCTGCCCAGTTGTTCCCAGTGGCCCAGCCTGCAGAGTTGGGGGCAGGCCAGGTATGGACCTGGCACAGTTGGGACCTGGGGTTGTCACTGAGCCAGGGGGCTTAGGTCCAGGCCCCAGAGGTGGACCACCACTGTGCAGACTGCCCACTCTGTGCAATGGGCATCTAAGCAGAACCACTCCCTGCCTCCAGTGTAAAATGATGACAGAAGCAGAGTTAAAGGGACCCGCAGACTGTGAAATGTGAGAAATGGTCCTGCTACCACCCTCAGTCACATGAAACTTGGTTATTAAATCTCAGTGAGTGTGGGGCTTGGAAGGACAGGACCTCAAATGTCCACTTGCTCCAGGAGAGGAGGCAGCCCAGGGGTTGGAGGCTGGGCCCCAGGCCCCCAAGGATCTCTGAGCATGCCACCCCCAGAGCCAGAGGTGAGCACCAGAGAATTCAAAGGGCAGGCTGAGACTAAAGTGAGCAGTGCAGCTAGCATCTGGCCCACCTCAGGGCTCAAGTAGGGTGAGAAGAGTGGGTGACTCCCAAAAATAAGGCTTCAAACTCCCTCAGGACCTATGAACACCTGCAATGCACCTGCCCCAGGATGCTGATTTGGTTTCTCGCTTTTGCTTCTCCACCTGATCCTTAGGCCATACAACAGAGGGAAATAAACATCCACAGTCCACAGTCGGAATGAAAGCTTTCCCAGCTCCCTGGGTGAGGGAGGATCATCATCCTTTGGAAACCCACAGGCTTCCCCTGCTTCCTCGCAACTCCCCGCAGTTTCAAAATGACCAGAGGATCCCTAAGTCTCCCACCAAGGGATGGAGGAAGTTGGCAGCAAACCACAGGCCTCACAGGCCTTACAAACACAGAGTAGACCATGCTTGGCCCTCCACCGAGCCACCCTCCCCTTGAGGCCAGGGCTTCCACTCCCTCACTGTGAAACTCAGTCACAAGCACATTGGGCACCTGTCCTGCATGCCACCCAAGTCGGAACCAAGTAAAATAAATCACCTCTCACACCATTCAATATTCAATTTGATGAAAGCAAGGACTTAAAACCAAGATTACTCTGCCTAGCAAAGCTGTCATTTTGAATCAAGGGACAGATAAAGAGCTTCATGGGCAAGGAAAAGCTAAAGGAGTTCATCATCACCAAACCAGTATTACACGGAATGTTAATACTCTTCTTTAAAAAGAAGAAAAAGAGACAAAATGTGAAGAATAAATACGTATCTATCAACAATTGATTCTAAAACAAACAAACAAACAAACAAACAAACAAATAAGCAGAATGGAAAAACACTCCCAGGCACAGAACATTTTGATGGTTGCCCAAAGGGAACAGGGTTGGGGGGATGGGTGTAAAAGGTGAGGGAGTTAAGAAGTACAAATTGGTAGTTAGTGGTAGTTAGAGACTAGTAAATGTCACATAGGGGAATAGTCAGTAATGTTGTAATAATTATATATTGTGTCAGGGAAATGAGATTTATCAGGATGATCACTTAGTAAGTTATATAATGTCTAATCACTAGGTTGTGGACCTGAAGCTAACAAAATCTTGTATGTCAACTGTAATTTAAAAATAAAAAATAATTTCAAGTCAAAAAAGAAATAAGATAAACCTGTGGACCAGTAGTCCTGATTAAATCAGAAGCAAAAATTCTCAACAAAATGTTAGCAAACCAAACTCAATAGTACATTAGGAAGATGATTTGCCATGATCAAGTGAAATTTGCCTCTGGAATGCAAAGATGATTCAACATACAAAAATCAATACATATAATATACTGCATTAGTAGAATGAAAGATAAAAATCATGTGACCATCTTCATTGATTCATGAAAGAATTAGACAAAAAGTCAACACTTTTTCTGATAAAATATCTGAACAAATTTGAAACAGAAGGAACATACTTCAACATAATAAAAGCCTTTACAACATACCCACAACCAGCATCATACTCAATGGCAAAAAGCTGCAAGCTTTTCCTCTAAGATCAGGAAGAAGACCAGTTGCCCACTCTGACCTCTACCATTCAACACACTCCTGGAAGTCCTAGCCAGATCAATCAGACTAAAACAATAACAATAAAAACCAAAAGGCATCCAAATAAAAAAAAGGTAAGAGCAAAATTATCTCCATTTCCAAGTGACATTGTCTTGTATATGTAAAAAAACACAACCCCCAAATCCCTAAACACTCTACCAAAAAT
>PVKU01016151.1:0-15658 GCA_004027475.1 Anoura caudifer | reverse complement strand
CCAAGGCACATCATCATTACATTAGCCAAGATTCAAATGAAGGAGAGAATTCTAGAAGCAGCAAGGGATAAGGGGACAGTCACCTACAAAGGAGTTCCCATCAGACTGTCAGCTGATTTCTCAAAAGAGACCTTCCAGGCAAGAAGGGACTGGAAAGAAGTATTCCAGGTCATGAAAGGCAAGGACCTACATCCAAGATTGCTCTCTCCAGCAAAGCTGTCATTCAGAATGGAAGGGCAGATAAAGTGCTTCTCAGATAAGGTCGAGTTCAAGGAGTTCATCATCACCAAGCCCTTATTATATGAAATGTTAAAGGGACTTATCTAAGAAAAAGAAGATAAAAAGTAGGACAGTGAAAAGACAGCAAACTCACAGATATTAAGAACCACACCTAAAACAAAAGCAAACTAAGCAAACAGCTAGAACAGGAACAGAAACACAGAAACAGAGATCACATGGAGGGTTAGCAACAGGGGAGTGGGAGGAGGATGGGGGGGGAAGGTACAGAGAATAAGTAGTATAGATGGTAGGTAGAAAATAGACAGGGGGAGGGCAAGAATAGTGTGGGAAATGCAGACACTAAAGAACTTATGACACATGGTCATGAACTAAAGGTGGGGAGTGTGGGTGGGAGGGGATGTGCAGGGTGGAGGTGAATGATGGGGAGAAATGGGACAACTGTAATAGCATAATCAATAAAATATATTAAAAAAAGAAACCTATTACCACACATAATTAAAGTATAGTATAGTGATTTATGCAGGAAATAAGTGGTATAAACAGGGCAGTATATTTAAAATAGACCATTGTGGGTTAGCATGGGTGAGAGATTATACAGAGATTGGGATGGGAACTGAGGCTTAAAATGTAAATAAGCATTAGGTAAGCGGAACGGAGGTATGAGGTCTTTCCTAGTAGGAAGCAGACACCTGGAGGTGCTAATGAGCATGGGCCAGTGGGGACAATGAGGAGACTAGTATAGCCAGAGAGTGTGCTGTTAGGATCGCTTTGGATTATTGGTAGGCATGCTTACAAAGGTAAATTGAAATCAGAATATTGTTAGTAAATGACCCAATGTAACTTTTTTAAAAATTTGAAACAGCCAGGAGGAAAGGGGTGGCATTAAAAGTGAAACTCTCATCTGGAATTCCCCTGAGACGTAACATTCAAAAGTACGGCAACCCTAATGTCTCCTGGTCCTGACCACTTACCAAGAGGGCAGCTCCACAGTGTCTGCATCCGGATAGGCTGAGAGCTGAAGAGAAATAGCAAGAACTCTCTAAAATAATGCTACAGGTTCTTATAGCTAATTTTAATTTTATTACTCGTATTTTTCCATGAAGGCACTATGTTCAACTTTGAAAAAACTCGTCTCTCTTCAACTGTGGGGGACAGTCAGTTTAAAGAGCTATGAGATGACAATTCATGTCTCAGTAACACCTGGCAGATGTTGGGATTGGACGCAGGAGCATGGATAAGCACAGAAGCTGTGACCTGCGGTGGGAAGCAGGCTGAGTTTGAGGGGAACATTGGGGGCTGGTCTAGGTCAGAGCAATGGGCCCCTTGTTTAATTCGCAGATTTCCTACATTCTGTAACAGTTGTGCCTGTAAATGAAGTTGAGCTCGGTTTGGAGAGTAATGAATGCTTTTGAGCAAGCAGGTGTCATGATGAATGTAGTAATTTAAGAGAATAATTCACGTGGGGTGGTGCAGGCATAAGGAAGAAGTCAGAAGCAGGTAGAATACTTAAGCTCTTGTGGCTTGCAAGGTCTAGATGGCTGGAGATGAGCATGAATTTGGTAATGACGGAAATGAAGGAAAAGAAGGGACGAGCTCCAGAGATAATTCAATGGAAGACTGGTAGGACTCAGTAGCTCTCTATCCCATACACAAAGGTGATGGAGGAATAAAGGTTTATGCCGAAGTTTGGAGCTCAGAGTACTGAGGTATGATAACATTACTGACATCTGAGGAGAAGATGAATAAATGGGGTATGAGGGAGACATATCCTTTTGGTTTGAATGTTTTGCATTTGAGGAAAATGGCAGAAATATAATAGGAAATTCCCAAAGGATTGTACATTAGATGGTAGAACACAAAGGAAAATGTAGGTCGATTTTTAAGACTTTCCCTCTTACCCTGGAAATAATTTTTCTCTGGGATAGAATAGATTATAAAGAAGAAATTAAATCTGAAATGAGAACATTTAGGTGCTTCATTCAGAATCATAAACCATGCTTTTTCTATTTATACTATTCTTTTTCATTTATTTATTCAATAGACGGCAAAGTTTAATGACAGTCATTCTGTGAAATATATCTATCCAAACTAGAGCAAGGTCAAAAGACCTGAAGAACAACTTCTGGGGAGGAAATCAATGGCATCTATAGAAAGAACAAAGAAATAGAAAATATAAAAAGCAATAGGAAAGAGCAAGAAGGACATGAGGTCATAAAAATTGAAGGAAAAAGCGAGGCATGGAAAACTAAAAGAATAGACAGTGAGTTTCTCTAATGGCTCAAACAGAAAAAAATGCTATATTTGCATTTTGCTTTTAACGAAATAAAGTGTTTTCCCAATAATGCCAAGATGACTCACAATACACATTTTATTTATCTTGTAATTTTCCTATACACTGCAAAGAAAACAGAGTTGACCTAATAAGACTAGCCAAGACTTACATGTAATTATAGGATGCCTACAGTGTTCCTAGTACAATATATTAATGAAAGCCAGTTATTTCATTATGGCATAATATAATGAAAAGCTTTTATAGTCACTTGTTAAAACAGACCCCAAAACATTTCCCCAAATAT
The DNA here is from genome assembly GCA_004027475.1 of Anoura caudifer. Classification (NCBI taxonomy): domain Eukaryota; kingdom Metazoa; phylum Chordata; class Mammalia; order Chiroptera; family Phyllostomidae; genus Anoura; species Anoura caudifer. The sequence continues at coordinate 12,842 of PVKU01016151.1, read as the reverse complement.
AGCTGAGGAGCAGTGGAATCATTTCTTGATGTTAAGTCGATGCTTTTGCCAGGGTATAAAAACAGCTCTTCCTGTCACTAAAAGGACAAAGTATAATCCATCTGCCATGTACAATTTGACAATCTGCAGTGTTTGAACAGTAGGAGGGAAAGACTTGTCTTCCAAAATTTCCCCTGAAAGAGGGAGTAGCCTTTCAGCAGTTCCCAATTACCATCCGGGCTGAATGTCTCACCGGAGAATTTTGCTCGGCAGTTAGCCATGAAAACCTGGCGCTCAGGAGACCAGAGGTGTGTCTCCCAATTGTTGTTGGCCTGAGAGTGGCCAGTGGTTTGAATAGGAGCCAGTCACTAAGCTTCAGGTGTGCAGTTTGTCAGACCTTGGTGTTGTGCCAGGACGTGTCCCCAGACCTAACTTTTGTGCACTTAAACTTCTGAGGTGATAATCTTGCTAAAGTTCAAGGTGAAAAAAATCCACTGTGAAGTGAGTCTGTGTTGAGTAATGAGCCAAAGATCTTAACACATTTCTACTGATAATAGAAGAATGAAAATCTTATAATGCCATAGATCCATGTTTCCTGCAGATAAGGGTTGCTTTTTTCAGGAGCCACTTCAGTTCATTACACTTAGTAAACCTACTAAAAGCCTTTCCTGGCACTAGCTCAGAATCCTCAAAGCTGTTCTGTACAAAGACCTCCTTCGGTTACCACATCGATGGTTTCCCAGGTAGGCATGATTTTAAGGGACAAAGAAAAAAAAGAAAAATTCCATTTTGTAGATTCAGGTTCACTTTCTGAAATCTTGAGAAAGTTGGATGAGATTCAAGATGAACCGTTTATAAGACAAACAGCTAAAAGGTGAAAACAATGGCATTGTTCATGGGAAAAAAATCAGATGAGGACTTTCCCCACGTGCAGCAATGGAATCCTTTCAATACTAGCACAATCAACAAGTATCCATTTCAAACAGCCAAAAGGCCTAATTAGGGAGAAGGCCAAGGAAAAATTACAACCAATCTAGGAATCTTAGACTGGATCCTGGAATATATATATAAAAAAAAAAAAAACCATTAGTGGAAAAACTGGTGAAAGCTGAAAAAATTCTATAGGTTAGCTAGTTATATAGGACCAATGATAATGTCTTGATTTTGACTATTTTACTGAGATCTTGCATGGTGTTTCTATTAGGGGGAGCTGGATGAACCATATGTGGGAACTTTCTGTATCATCTTTGTAACTCTTGGAGCCTAAAATTATTTCAAACTGACAAGTGAAAGAGGAAAAACACTCAATCAGTTTAGTAGAAAAAGTAGTGTACGCACTTTGTTTGCCAGCGTAAAGACAAATCAATGTGATAATAGCCCTCATTTTGAGCTGTTGTGGATTTATAGAATTATTATGGAATTATAGAGTTTCAACTATTATGAAGGAGATATTAATGAAGATTTATGTTATTTGATACATAAGGAAACCAAGACAAGAGCTGCGAAGTCACTTCTCCAAGAGCCAATGTTTAATTAAACGCAGGGCTGGGAGAAGAGCCTAACCCCCGTGACAGCGTCACAGGCACGACCGAAGTAGCGGTGCTGCTTCTGTGCAGTCAGCAGCCAGCCCCTAGAGAGGACACGAGTGCCCGATGTGTTCAAAGCACTGTTCGGGTTCTGGAAAGATGCCGCGCTCTCTCTGTCCATGTCTGTGTCGATGTCTGTAGCTAAATCCTTTCAAAATGATCACAATAGAGTTGAGGAGACATATAAACTGATAAGTAAATTTTAAAAACCATTAGGCACTTAATACTGACATTGTAGAAGAATGTAGTTTTATAGAGAAATTATTATATGACTGAATTCTAAATAATTAACTATGTGGTGTCCTATAGGCATCGGTTCTGGAAGTATACAGGACTCTGGCAGGTCCGGAGGGCAGAGAAAATCCTGTCAGTTTGTTATCATTCGGTCCTCTGCTCTTGGTGCACTTAATGTAGAAGATTATGGTGGTAACAGGAAGGGGGGATTTCAGTCCTTCCATTGGACACGATCCATACACCCTTTTCCACCTCCCCCGCCCCCTGCCCCTGCCCCGGACAGTGGTGTGTTAAGAGAAATTGAAGGAGGTTGTTCATGACAGAGACAATGTTCTGAAAGTGCAGTGTAAGTAATAGATATTGTCTGGAAATAGAGCTCAGAAGTTTAAAAAAAGAATGAACAGCGCACTCAAACAGTGAGATGGGCATGTTTCATATGTTTCCTTGTGTTTAATTGTGGAAAATTTGGAAAGCGTGAATTTAATGTGGCCTCATCAACAGCGTTGCTTTCAGCAATGTGTATTCCTAAAAACAAGCCTTCCTGAACGAGCTCAGCCTCACAGCAGATTGCAGAGCACATGTTGCCAAGCACACAAACATGTTTATTTTCCAGTTTTTGTCAACATCAAACACTCATAGTTTCCACTTTTCTTTCGTGCATCAAATCAAGTGTTATTCCAAGACCTTAACACACAGACCCCAGCTCACCATCAAGTCATTAGCGTCTTTGGGCTCCTCTTACATTCATCCCGGGCAGTAATTTAATATGCATTATGAGGTGCTTGAGAATCCTGGATTTTTCATTTGGACACGTTCCTCGAGAATTCTAGAATGATAGCCAGCCTGGTATTAGCTTTTGCAGTGAGTGCTACATCAATCTGTCCCCAAAACAAATGTCAGTCTCACTACACTCCATGGAAAATCAGATGGTCTTTGAGGGCGGTGACTTCGTCTGAAACAGCTTTCACCCACACAGTCCTTGACAGAGTGTTTTCTCCACAGTAGGTGTGTAATAAATCTTCACTGACTGACTCACTGACAAAATGATTAAATGAATAAATGAGTGATTTGTTGAATGAGTTCAATATATAAATCCAGATAAATCCTTGTGGAAAATGCCTGACATTTCTTTCCCAAGAGACAAACATCATGACTTAAAATTGTCCTATTCAATGAAAGGGACACATATTCATTCAAAGTCAGAAGGAGAAATGGAACAAGCTTCTGGCCAGTTCAAGCCACGGGTAACTCTAGCAAAATGTACTTTCAGCTTGAAATATACAAGCAACACACTCCATGTTCCAGGCATTTAGTATGAACAAATAAACTGGACTAAATAGCTACTTGGTGTCAGGGTTCACGCTGGCCTTCTTGTCCCACTTCTTGCTCTTCTTTCCCTCTTTCCTTTGGGCCCTTGCTGCCTGGATTGTCCTTTCTCAAACACGGTCAGCCAGAAATCCCGGCTCAGTTCCCATGTGGAGAGCACATCCACCCTCTCCTCCCTGCTTTGCCACATTGGACACACTGCTTGCTTTGCCTTAGCTCAGTAAAATTCTTTCAGGAAAAGAGCTGAGGGTACAGTGGTCAAAGTCACGTGGAAAATTGAAATCCTTTCGGTAGATTAGTGGTTCCTCTCCTTTGTTCCCGCCCAGAAACCCCTCACCATTCCCCAAACAAGCACACATGCTCCGGCCTTGGCCTTTCCCTGTTTCCTTTGCCCTGGAAGTCCTGCCCCCACACAACCACTGGCCTTGTGCTCTCACTTCTCTCAGGCCTCCACTCAGATGGGACCTCGCTGGGGAGGGCTTACCTGCCTACTCTGCATAAAAGGAAGGACATCCCATATTGGGCATCAAATCAACAGTTTTTGACCAGATGGATCAATACAATTTTACATTTTCTAAGATTCATAAGGCATACTAATACATTAAATAGTCAAAGTAAAGAAATTTTCTGAACTTACTTGACCATGCTAAAACATGCCTTGAGAAAAAAGAGCTCTGAGCTATCTAAACTGTGCCCTCTGTTATATAAACCTTTCCCTCCACTGAACACCTAGAGTGTTTATCAGAGGGTACATATAGTTTACTGTAATGCTCTTTAGTTAACTTAATGGGTATTACTCTCCTTTCCCTCAATTAGCTTTGAACTTCCCTGAGTTGAGAGACCACATCAAATATTCTCCTGAGTCACTGTGGTGTTTAACACAGTGCGGGGGCATAGCAGGCACTCAGGGGCTTGCTGAGACATAGGTCTTTCTTAGGTGTGCAGTGACACAGGAGCTGAGAAGACAGACAATATATTCTCCTACTATAAATGAACATTGAACTTGAAAAATAAAATTGATACTGAATTAAAATTTCTGAATGGAAACATTTACTTTTATTTGCAACCAAATACATGCTCTCTTACATCTAATTTGAGTAAGGATATACTTTCCTTGAAATTTAATTTTGTTTGGTTAATGGTAAAAAGAGCAATATGGCATTAAAATAAAAAAGGACAGAAATTCATTGGGTGATTCTTATAAATTCTTATGTGGAAAATGGCCTTATTGATTGTTTTGGGTATGATAGGACAAAATATCTAGAACTCACCTTGGAAAACATAGACAAAACTGAAGATTTATAATAAAACCTTACATTTCAGAATGGATACTCTATAAGTATGGTTTTAAAGAAGCATTCTTTTTTTCAGATTTGAAGATATGGGAATGGTCTAATTTCTATCAATTGGAAATGGATGAGATGTGTACAAGAGTTTCTCTTTTTCTTAAGAAAAGTATGCATGAGAATGGCCCGGCCATCAACATTTAGTGAGCCAACCCTGGGCTTTTAAGAGAATTCTGGTCTCCTCTTTTTTAGGGCAATGACTCAACTAATTGCCCAAGGGACTCACAAAGCACAATATTTTTATGACAGGATATTTTATTCTTTTGCAGAGGTCACTAAAGGGAAAATTGTTTCTTGGAAATATAGACTCATAGAGCTATGTTTAAAGGACAAACAAGTACCAATTTTTGTGTTTTTTCCCCTCGTTTTAAAGTTTAAATAAACCAAATTTGTTTTCCAAGTATGTGTAAAAATGTCTTTCCACATTTGAAAATCATCAATATACTTTTAAAATATTTTCAAACTTAGAACTTGTGTCATTCTCAAACTTGGCAATAACATCACTGTCATACACGCATACCAGAAGCAAAGTTAAAAAAATACACTTTTAAGAAAATGAGGTCATGAACAAACATGTATTAAGAGTACTATAATAAAATTTTCTGTTTTTATTATTTTTAAATATGCTTGTGGAAATAGGGAAGAGGCATTTTGGCTATTAATAATTCAGGAAAAGTAAATTATAGAGCAAACATATTTGTATAGTTTTTATCTTTCACATCTCATTTTACTTTTCTACCACATGTGCCCCAGAATAGTAATTACCAAAGTACTTCTGTAAGACTTTTAATAACAACTCTGTCTGTATTTAAGTACTCTATCCAAACAAGGACATGTAATGTAGAGAAAAAGCTTCATATTTTAAAGTAACAGACAAATCAGAATTTTAATCTGTTTCGAGTGCTAGAGTGTTGTTTAATCCAATATTGCTGAAATTGTACTCTGGCTCGGTGGCGGTGTGAGTGCTGGCCTGACCCAGAACGACACGCTGCGAGTCGGGATTGGAGCCTCTTCGCGCAGGAAGACAGGTGAGGGGGGCCTCCCCACGTGGACATGGAGACTGAAGTCGATGGCACGGAGGTGAAAATCTGGAGATGATGAGAGAAATAGAGGCACAGGAGCAGCCAGACAAGGGCTGAGATGGTGCGCTCTGACTTTTACGAGCTTGTCACGAAGTGGATAGTGAATGGGTGAATGCCAGAGACTGGAGGAAGTGCGGAAAGGTGTGATGGTGGGCGGCCGCTGAACTCACTGGCCCCTGTCACAGGGAATTAGAAGAGTTCTGTGGTGCTCAGGGAGTGTGGCCACGGGAGGTACAGCGGGACCACCTGGAACCACGTCAGGCTCTTCCCCCGTCAAACCTGCCCATGGCCCACACGTACATGCTCAGATTTCAGCTATTTCCTTCTCTTCTCTTGCACTGGAACTTTCTCTCTGGGCTAAGCCCTTTTCCACTTCCATTTGCTTTTCCCAGACCTTCTGGAATACTGGTGAAAAATTATTTTTCCTGTTAACACAATTTACCTCATTGAGTCTTCACAACAATTCTATAAAACATTCCCTGCCCTGTTTTGCAGATGGGAAAGTGGGTGGTGTATTACCCCCCAAAACTATAATCTACACTGTAATTGGTGCCAGTTATATTAAACTGTGTTGTAAACATAAAAAAAAATGAAAATTAAAAATCTACCACAATCCTGCCAGTGTTGTTTTTGGGTATGGAAACATGTATGCATATCCCAAATTGGGATCATATCATTTTTTGGACTCCCCTCCCCCACAAAGAATAACATATTGTATGCATTTTTCTCATTTCAATTATTGGCGTTATTTATTGTCATTTTTTCTGTGCTCATAGTTTTCTTTTTTCCTTCATCCCCTACACTCTCTAAACCATCAAGTTCAGATGAACACCAACTGTTAGATTCTTCCCTCAACAATTTCAGCAAATCTCCACTGTTATCAATCTGGCCTAAAAATGAAGATTCCCAAGAACATATTCTAAGCTAACAAATACTTGTACACGTTTAATTTTCCTTCTGTGTGTGATCTCACGGAAATTCATGATTTGTAGTCTAAGGGGAAGGAGAATATTGGAAAATGATGTAAGTTATCAACACACAAAATACCATTGTAGAAAAGCAAAAGGACTTCAAAAAGAAAGTCAAATTGCTGGCAAAAGTGTGCTTTAGGCATTCCAATAAGAGGCCAACTTTGTCTTCATGTACCTCTGCCATCTGGTTTGTCCATGTCTCAGCTAGTTCTCCTCCTTGATACGGGTAAATCTAATAGAGGCTTATCAGTCCAGTTTTGTCACGAACAGTGGGCTCTGGCGCACCAAAGGACATTTGGAAAGAAAGTCTTATTTTAACAGCCTTGCTGACTTCCCAACTTCTCTGTTACCAGTCATCAGAGTCTAATTTACTCTTCAGGGGCCCTAATCATTCTATAGCCTGAGCTGGACAGAAAGAAAATAATTTGTTCACTTAACAGAAAGAAAGTCTATACTCCCCAAACAAAACGAGTCAGACAGAGAACTTAGCATTAACAGGCTCTGCTGACGGGACCCTTTTCCCTACTTTTCATCAGTCTGGTGACAGTAACTCTGGACAGAGATAAATGAGAGGTCAAGCTACCCTTCATTTTTCCAGAGGATTATTTCGCCCACAGATAAGGCACAAAGAAAGGAAGTAATAGTCAAGACCAGCCTGCAAGAAAACACACAAAAAAGGCTAACTAACAAAAGCTCATTCTCCTAGCAGCTTTCCCTCCCCCGATGCTGGCTTGGTGAGCGTGCCCACCAGCATATATAGTTTGTTATTTTTTTTTTCAAGGGGCGGGGGGAGCACAAAGCTAGTATGTGGCAAAGATAATTGTGCCTCACATAATAGATGCTTGTGTTGCTTTTCCTAACTTTATAGCCAATGTTAAAAAAATCAAAAGAAAATAAAAACTGTCTGCACTTATTCTGTTTCAGAATACAGAAAGCCCAAAACTATACCAAATATTGCATGTTTAAAATATATTAATGGATTGATTTTTAATAAAGAGAATAGTGATAAGCCTGACAGGCTCTCATTGTGAACTCTGGGTTTTCTGTCTCCAATTTGGGGAACAAAGAAAACTTTCTCATCACTGTTATTATCCATATGGTATTTTAAGAAAAGAAGGGATAGTCCTATAAGAAATAAAAAGCAAACACACAGAGATACACATAAGTTTGTTGCAGGTCTTTCTCTTTGTTGATAAAATTTAATTTGTGCAATTACTTGCTTTCTGGGTCACTATGCAACTTACTATTTTATGAAAGGTAATTTTAGATTCTTTGAATTTTCTCAGGGAAAATCTAATCATTATTAGATAAAAGGCTTTTAAAAGTCCTCATGCCTACTTCTTTAGTTATTTTAAATATATGATTCAAAATAACAGAGCAGAATGACTTTTCAGATACTTAGTGCTCCTTAATGATGTCAAATGAAACCTACCAGTTAAGATAATTACTGACAAAGTGACTTCTCATATGCATTCATTAATGTGTTTTCTTTAAAACGTACTTCTGAAAACAGAATGTGCAAATGGCTTAAATTAAACACTGAGGAATAGCACAGGCACGTGAAAGTGGAGAGATTCAGAAGCAGACAATGACTTCTGTTTACGTGAGTATTATAAACTTCATATGTTTTCTAAGGTGCAAATTTCGAAACACAAATTGATGATATTTCAAACATTTTCTAACTGGGTTTTACGCTTATTTCTTACTTAGGGGTTCAATAAAAACAAAGTGAATGGGTTCCCTTTGAGGCCGTGCATCACTATGTAAACAGCAGCAAAGCAGCTTCAGAGCCAGTTCTGACTGGAACATTAAGGCTGACTGATGAGCACCTGCTTCTCTTGGTCAGGGACACGGTGGTTCCGATCATGCAGTTACGGACTCTCCCCTGCCCATTTTGTCTCCCTCCTCCATCTTTCTGCTGCATTCCCTGGAACTGTTTCCCCAGGCTTAGTTATCACAATCATGCCCACCCTCAAACTCCTCCTTTCATGCTCTTGCTTTCTGCTTTTCCTGTTACCGAGCCCCAGTGCACCCCTGAAGGAAGCACTTCCACTCTGGCAATTGAAGGCTGCTCTTCCTACAGGGAGCAGGGTCAGGGGTGCCAGGTGCTCCTCACTGCCCTGCCCTTTGGCGGATCATTGATCCTCAACACTCCTGTGAAACCACTGCTCTCGCAGGGAATCCCATTCATGCACAGAAAGGGCTTTTCTTCTTATCTCTGTCATTTGTAATTGTTTAGGTCACTTCCTTTGCACAGACTGCTTCTGCCCGTGGCTCACCATCTTCCTCCCTGTCCTAGGTCACTCCATGGTGTTGGATCGCAGCAACCTTCCATTCCCTAGCTTCTCAGATTCGTGGCCTGCTTATCTTTACTAACTTTGACTTCCACTCCATTTCCGTACATCGGAATGTGCCATTTTCTGGAGCTGCACACCATGAAAATCAGATTCAAACATCCTTTTGGACCATTCCAGCCATTCCATTCAGTTACACCCACTCAATGTGCCTATTCTTGGGTTCAAAGACCTCCCGCATCTCACTGTCCAAGTCTATTACTCATGCTTTCATTTCCTGTCCAGGTTACATTTCATAGTCTATAATTTCAACCATTTTTTAGTTGGTATCCTCAAATACCTTATTTCATTGTTTACTGTAGCATTTTGCTGGCAAAACCCATACCCAGGATAAACTTATTTGTCAACCTTCATCATAATTTATTAGCAAAGATACCATCATTACTCAGGTTTTTCCACTGTAATCTTATGGTCTCTGACTTCTACTGGTGCCTCAATACTGCCCTGAAAAAATCCTGGGCTTTCCTACTAATTTCTCTTAGGTGTTTTAATGTGTCTAGTATCAATTTTATTTAATTTTTCTTAGGCCTCTGAAAGTATCAACATGCCATTTAACTGATGGATACCCCATAAATATTTTTGAACAACTGAATAAAGACTGAATAAATCCAGGTTTTCTTGGTTTCAGCGAAAATAGCCTAAAATGTTCTCTATAATTGTAGAGATGTCTTCTCTCCCCAAAGTTATCAATAAATTCAATTCATTCCCAATCAAATTTTTGGTAGGTTTGCATGCATGTGTGTGTGCATGCACGGTATATGTGAATGGACAAATTGATTTTATTTTGTGTTGAGTCAGTTGGATATTCACGTGTAAAAAAAATCTGGACCTCTAACTCATGGTATACATACAAAATTAATTTCAAATGGATTAAAGATATAAATGTGGAAAATGAAAAACCAAGCTTTCAGATAAAACCACCTTTATGTCTTTGGACTAGGAAGAGATTTCTTAAACATGAAAAACACTAAGCCATCATTAAAAGAGTAAAAGGCAAACCATCAAGCGGAAGACGCCTTCACAATGCTTAAGTCCAACAAAGGATTCATATCTAAGATGTAAAAAGAATGCCTCTAAATAAATGAGAAAAAAGGCAGTCAGGCCAGAAAATGGTCAGAACTTGAATAGAAATTGCACAAAAGAGGATTTCCAAATGGTCAGTACACATGGAAAGAAGCTGAATTTCATTAACAACCAGTGAAATGCAAAGTAAAGCCACAGTGTGGAGAGAAATCACTACACACCCACCAGGATGGATACAATTAAAAAGGTGGAAGATGCCAAGTATAGCCAAGGCCATTGGGACTTGTATATGGCTAGTGGGTCAGTAAATTGGTAAAACCAGTTTGGAAAACCATTTTAGCAGTGTCTGTTAAAGCTGCACACATACACACCCTCTGACACAGTAACTGCACTCCATATATGCCCACTCTGAACCACATGCTAGAATGTTCTTGGATGCAGTGTGTGTAATAGTTCAAAATGCGAAATCCTGAAAACGTGTGACACATTCACATACTTGAATAGCATAGGCAGGAGCTGGTAGACTTTTCCTGTGAAGAGACAGATGGCAAATATTTTAGGTTTAGGGGCCATTCAGTCTCTGTTGCAACTGCTGAACTCTGTCACTGTTACAAGAAAAGACAATAGATGATATGTAGATGAATGGACATGGCTGTGTTCCAACGAAGCTTTATTTACAATAGGCAGCTGGCCAGTGGACCGCAGTTTGGTGACATCCCACTATACATCAATGCACAAACGAAATTTTGATATATTTACACAACGAAGTATTATTCAGCAATGAGAATAAATGACAACTATATGTAGCAAAATGTGTGAATCTTAAACTGTAGAGTGAAAGAAACCATATTAAGGAGTACATATTGTTTGATTCCACTTATATAGAGAGCAAAGGTGGACAAAACTAACATGGTGTTAGAAGTCAGCAAGGCAGCTTCTCCTGTGTGAGTGAGTGGGGCGGGGAGCGCAGGGACTTCGTGAGAGCACGAGGAGGATCATCTGTATGGTTATGCTCCACGTGCTGAGCTGGGTACCGTTACACAGGGGTGTTCGGTTTAGATAACTTCAGCTTCCTGTGTGGATATGCTATGTACACTTTTATTTATGTACATTATGCTTCAGTAAAAGAAACCCTCTGTCGTTTACTATGGGGAGTAATTTTTTAAAAGTTGTTTGGCTCTGCACTTGAACTGCTGCCCATCTGGGGTTACTTAAAGCGCACGAACACCCAACATCAGAATGCTCCTGCTTGCTGAGCAAGACACCAGTGAAAGTCCAGACTTTGGATGGGGTTAAATTCTTCCTTTTTCAGTAAATAGTCTAGATGATAGGTCATTACACCATGGACACGGAGCGCATTTCCACGAGGGCCACAGTTTGAGACACTTGGCCGTTGCTGTAGCCTACCTTGAGGGTTAGATTGCAGACTGCCAACTGGTACCACTGCTAGATGAAGCCATTTCCAGAGAGGTAGGTCCCAGTTTTTAAAAACAATAGAATAATTGTATATCCTGGTTGCTAATTTCACTCAATAAACCATAGAGTTATGGGACCAAACTTTTGAAATTTACTGGGAAAAGATGAATTTTGCTGCATTTTGGAGAATGGATTGGAGGGAGCTAAAGAAGAGACGGTTCACGAGGCCACTGTGGTACAATGAGAGGCAGTGGCTATTGAACTCAGGGGATGGCAGCGGGACTGAAGGTGGGCTAGTCAGGCATGTTTGGGGGTGGAGTTGACAGAATTGCTGAAACACTGCATGTGGGGGCATTGACTACAGGAGCATCCGCTGTGGCCACCAGGTCTCTGACTTGAGGATCTGGGTGGATGACAACTTCATTTTCTGTCATGCCAAAGAGTCAGACACACTTTGAAGAAAAATTAGAATCTCCATTTGGATACATCAACTTTGAGATTTTTCTGAGTCAACTGTCGATCTAAAATAGGTAACTGGAATTGTCTGTTCAGAACTCAGACAACAGATGTAAATGCTGGAGACATAAATTTGGGAATCCCAAGCCTTATAATGACATTTGAATCTACGCTTGCTGCTGCTCTCTAGGGTATGAGGAGGAGGGGGTGCAAGGCTGATCCCTGAGGTTCTGTGAGTCCTGGAAGATGAGAAGAGAGCCTCAAAAATTATTGAAAAATAGCTACAGAGCGGTCAGAGTACAAGTGGGAACAGACTAACTTGCCGCCATTCTTACCCTGGGGTCTATGACCTTCCCTCTCCTCCCTTCTCCAGCTCGGGAGAGTGTAATTTTGCCTGGGCATCTGTGCTTGTGTTTGTCAAAGACCAAATGGAAAATGGGAAGCTTTTCAGCAGCACAAGTACAGTAGTTCAGCTTTGCAGTCTAATTCTCCCCTTTCCAAGTTTGTATCTCTGGTAAGGGGAGATATAGGCACTCCTTGGGTACATTGCCTCCCAAAGGGCCATTGGTCATAATCATCAGAATAATTGTAATCATGTATAAAGTGCGTAATGTGTGTCAGGCACTAGTCTACGTGCTCTCATTTTTTATTTTATTTTTCTTTTTTAAGAGTTTCATTTATTTATTTATTTATTTTAGAGGGGAAGGGAAGGAGAAAGAGAGGGGGAGAAACATCAATGTGTGGTTGCCTTTTACACGTCCCCTCCTGGGGGCCTGGCCTGCAACCCAAGCCTGTGTCATGACTGGGAATCGAATGGTGACCTTTGGTTCGCAGGCCAGGACTCCACCCACTGAGCCACACCAGCTGGGGCTCAGTGCAGTACCTCATTTAATACCTACAACACTTGTGAGTGTGATGCTATTATCCCCATTTACAAGCAGAGACACTGAGTAGGGTACCCAATGTCAGAAGAATCCCTAGCGGCCAAGATGGAGGCATAGGCAGACGCACTGTGTCTCTTCTCACAACCAAATTAAGGACAACAAAGATTTAGAAACAAGAAAACAAC
>PVKU01016150.1:0-15660 GCA_004027475.1 Anoura caudifer | reverse complement strand
TGTATGTGGGGGCGGGGTCTGTGACGGAACAATGGCACTTGCTCTGCTCTCTCTCAGATTCCAGTCCCTTCCGCCGCTTCCCCTTCCCCCGGATTATCTGCGTGCGAATGTGGGATCACCTGGAAGCCAGCTGCCTTGTGCGGCCTCAATGGGTCTGCACAATTGCCACCCTGTGCCCAGGGTCTGCTAGCCACTGGCCTGTGCACCTGGGGTCTGCTAGCCACCACCTGTACGCCTGGGATTTGCCAGCCGCTGCTGCCTGTGTGCCAGGTTTGCATCTCCACTTTTTCCTGCCGCGACTCCGCCCCTCTTACCGGTCTGGATGAATGGTTGTTGGACTTCTGTACAGTCCAATTTTCTATGAGTTCTAGTTGTTTTCTTGTTTCTAAATCTTTGTTGTCCTTAATTTTGGTTGTGAGAGGAGGCACAGTGTGTCCACCTACACCTCCATCTTGGCCAGAAGCCTCTTTATTCATATTTTAATTATATTTGCTTCCTACTATTTAAAGATTAGGAATGTATTGTCATAGTCTACCCCCTCTCACACACAGGCACACATATACTTACTATATCTTCCCAATATTGTTAAATAACAGTTTTTAAGTCAGTATGTGAAATGTACATTCTTACAACAGTATATACATTTACAGGTAAGCCATTTTATATATTTATATACGATTATATTTTATTGAAAGATTTTATCTTTTATTGGAGTTAATTGCCTCTCTGAGGTCCTTTTTTTTTTTTTTCAATTCCCCCTCAGGAGCCCTCTGTCTGTCATCTAGTATCACTTGCTGCTCTCTAAGCCTGCTTCACTGCTGTCTTTCTAAGGATTTCCTTCACCAGCATCATGGGCATTCTCTCACCCTTTCTCCTGTGTGGTGGCGTGCAGCGGACCCTGGCCAGCAGGATCCCTGAATGTTTTGGCTGCTAGAGAACAAATGCACGCGGACGACAGAAGTCCTGTGGAGAAAAAGGGATGGCATGGCCACTCTCTGAGAGAGAGAGAGAGGGCAAGAGGGCCAGAGAGCCCAGTCCCTGCCTGGACAGGCTTTTATTGCTTCTCTGGGTACATTACATGGAAGGACGATCCTCATTTATTGTGCACAGGTTTATTGCAGGGAATTACCTTTTACAGATAACAAAGGAAAGAATGTTGCTAATTACTTCAAAGAGAAGGATGTTGCAGACCAAGGGGGAAAGTGGTTGAACCTGTCACACTACATACTTGGGAGGTTTAGCTCAGATTTTAGGAAGTTGCAGTAAGCTCTTGTTGCCTGAATTAAGGGTGAGGGAGTTTTAGCAAAAGCAAGTCTCATAGCAGTCCAGGTACAATGCAGGCCTGATTCCCCATGGGACAACCTCTCTGTGGGCATGGGTCCTTTGTGCCACTCACTCCCCACTGGTTTTCCATGTGAGGGCTGAGCTACATTCCCACGACACGTGAAACAGTTCCCTACAATGGCTCCCATTTACTGGGTGTCATATTTTCCTATAGCTTCCTAAGAAAGAGCAGACAAGGTAGATTATTTTAAGACCTTGCATAGCTGAAAGTGTTATTATTTTATTCTCACACTTAATTGCTGGTTGGGCTGGAGTATAATTGGCAGAAAAATCATTTTCTCAGAAATTTGAAGACATCATTCCATTGATTACTAGCTTCCAGTTCTGTTGAGAAGTTGATGCTGTTTTGATTCCTGGTATGAGTTCTGCTTCTTTATTCTTGAAGCATTTAAGAGCTTCTCTTTAGTCCTGGTATTCTGAAATTTCATGATGATGTGCCCTGGAAAGTCCTTATTCGTTATGCTGGGCACCTGTTCACTCAGTCTAGCATGTTAGGTTCATCATTTTTGGAAATCTCTTATAACTATGTCTCTGATACTATTCTCCCATTCTTTTATTGGGACTCCATTAGAAATTTGATGACAGAATTATTCTGCTTCATATCTTTTCCTTTATTATTTTCTTTTTCTTTGCTTATTTATCATACTTCCTAAGAAAAATTCTTTAATTTACCTTTCAACTCTTGTATTGGGTTTTTACCTGCCATCATATTTTTAATTTGTACGAGCCATTTCCTTTTCTCTCAATGCTCCTTTCTTTTCTGTGTCTTCCTGCTTTTGTTTGTCTTATTCCACTGAAGATATTAACTATGGTTGTAAGTTTTAAGGTCTTTTGCTCTTGAATTATCTCTGATTTTCTCAAGTTCCATTTTTCCACTTGTCAATTTTGGTTTCTCGCTTTAGTTTTGGAGCCTTAAGTATCTGGTGACTGTTGGCTCTACATCCATATTGAAAAGTGAGATGGTGAAAAGCTGACTGAAGGTACTGTGTGTGAGGTGGACTGTCAACTGGGGGCTTCCCAATTCAGTGAATGAGCAGAGGACCAGACCGTTTTGTTGGCCAGACCCCATGTTTTGGTACCTGTTTGTCCTTTCTTTGGGGCTAGAGTGTCTTCCTAGAAGATTCTTCAGTCTCCTTGGTCAGGAGAGATAGGAAGTTCACAGGGAGTACAAGCCAGGTGGTCTGAGAGCTGAGCAGGGAAAAAGAACAAGGAAGCAGTTTATCATTCAGTTTGTAGACTTTTTGTTAATCCTTTTGGGATGGCAGCTCACTCCCTACTCTTCATTTTCAGCAGCTTTCCAGCTTTTAACACTTTTTTGCAATTCTTATCTACTCCCTTATCTTGTAATCTTTTATTTTTTTTGGTACACATCATTTTTGTTTCTTTGCTCTCCTTTTTAGTGGGATTTCACAGAGGTCTGGCATGCTCACCTGGAAATCCCTGGTGAGGTGTCTGGTGAGAAAATATATGTATTTCCTATATCATAGTGTTAGGACAGATAAGTCATTTCATTCTTAATGAGGTTATGACTTGAGCCTTGTATGAAACAGCTAGTAGAGAGAAAAATCTCTCCTGTACATATAGACAGATCTGATGCCGACCAGGTCACCTGCTGGTGTCACTGGACCCAGTCAGTGTGAGATGGTGACTGTGAACATCACTGGGAAAACCACCCGGAGGCCAGGGGACTACCTTCCAGCCCCCGTCCTCTCAGATTTCCACTACTAACCTTGTAAGTATTACACAGAACTGCAAAATCGGAGGAGACTTCCTCGCCTGGACCTTTACAGAGGTGCTGCCCGTGTTCCCTGCCCTCCAGCCTGTTTCTGTGATGAAGTGTGCTTGTTCATTCCCAGGCTCTCTCTGTGGTCGCTGGTTCCCCTTCTCTTCTCAAGGGTTTCACTTAAGATCCCTTCTGTCTTCTGCATTATCGAGTTTTTCTTCTTTAATTTCTTCTTCTCCTGCCTGAATATTTCCCATCTTCGAAATATGTGTACCCCCCATTATTACTGTTTCTGTTGCCCTTTCTGATACAAGTTCTTGATATCATCTGTAGTTTGTTTCCATTTCTCACTGCCGTCTTCCACCCACTGTAACCTGGAGTCTGTTCCCATCACTCCAAGGAAATCTGCTCTTGTCCAGGTCACCAGTGACTCCTTGTTGCCAACTTCAGTGGTCAGGTCTTATTGCGCCTCTTGCCCTCTTGGCAGCATTTAATACAGTCGGTGGTGCCCTCCTCTTTGGAACACTTTCTTTACTTGACTTCGAAGAAATCGGACTCGGTTTTCCCCTTATCTCACTGTTCGCTCCTCACTCCCTTGCTTACTCTGCTTCTGAACTTGGTCTCTAAATGTTGGCGTGTCTAAGGCTCAGATCTCAGCCCCCTTCTTTCTCCATCCACTTTGTTCATTTTCTTTGCTCATCCGTCCAGTCCTATAGCTTTGCATACCGGCTGTGTGCAGATGACTCACATTTATTTTTGTGTCCCTGAGCTCTCCTCTGAGCCCTGTGCCTTCATGGCAGGGTGCCTTCTTGACACCTTCCTTGCTTGTCTTAGAGGTCTCTCAAGCCTCACATGTCCAGAGCAGAGCTCTTCCTTCCTACCTGTTCCCTTCCCTCACCTTGAAAACCTGTTCTCCCTAAAGTCTTTTGCATATCAGTAAATGTCAGCACCATCAATCAGTTGCTCAGTCCGAACATCTAGGCATTTTCCTTGTTTTTTTTCCTCTTCTTTTTTGTCCCATATTTTTTCATCAGCATATAGCTCAAATTTGTGTGCCCTCGTGATCCAACTGCCACCTCCCATCCAAGCCACCGATGATCTCATCTAGCCTGGACCCCTACAGTGGCCTCCTCACTGGTCCCTCTGTTTTCATTCTTGCCTCATTCTCTCTGTATAGTAACCAGAGTGATCCTTTAAAAATTGAAGTCAGATCATGCCATTCCCTGTTTAAAACCTCTGGTGATTTTCCATGTGCTTAGGATAAAATACAGATACTTTGCTGTGGCCTGTAAGTCCCTCCAGGATTTAGCCCTTGCCTCTCTCTCTGACCTCATGTCTTGCTTCCCATACTAACTGCAAACGAGTTCTGTTTTGTTTTTGTTTTCTCACACATGCCAAGCTCCTTCCTGATGCATCCACCGATGTTTGCATTAAACTGACCCTTGGTCATTTCCTTAAAGAGGATGTCATGCTGTTAAAGAGGCTTTTCCTGATTATCCTATCTACAGTACTTTCGTCCTGGTCATTGTCACAGTACCCTATTTTATTTTATTCATGGCATTTATTGCTCTTGCTTACTGGTGCATTGATCACCTGCCACCAGAATGTTCCATGGGCGCAGGATCCTGTCCTACCCTCAAAGTGTAAGATGGTAACTGGTGGAGTAGGCATTAAGTAAAGGTTGAGTGAACAATTAGCCTAATGCTTTTCTTTTTATGAACTCTATAGTCCTTTGAAAAGTTCTTAAATATTAACAAAATTCCACTGCAAAAATAGGTGATTTAAAATAAAAATCAGCACAGAGATAGTTGATAAATTGTAGGTCACAATAGGGTTGTGGTAGAGCCCACCTGGTTTCTTGGTCTTCTGACTCCTGTTTCACTCATGGCAAAAAGTTTCACTCTCAAAGACTAATTAGATTGTGATGCATTACACTTTTATTTCTGCTATGTTTGCTAACCAGGAGCTTAAATTACACAAAATTTTAATTTATATAATTAAAAAATATAGGTCACCTGGAGGCAGACCCATTCATAAGAGGAAGAGACACAGTTCACAGTGGGACCCAGTGGCTGTAATATCCCAGGCACTCAAGCAGAAATTTGCATTCCAAGAAGATGATTCCTTTGAGAAAGAAAATAGGTCTTGGGAGCCTTCTCCATTTTCAAGTCCAGAAATGTCAAGGGTGAGCTCTAATAATGTAAAGTTAATTTTTGAGTTTTTCTAAAGCGTATTATTGGGTTGGCCAAAAAGTTTGTTTGTTTTTTTCTGTAAGATGGCTCAAGTAGCTCTTAGTTGTCTTTAACTTCATTTGAAACAATTTTGTTAAATTGTATTATGACAGCTGTCACATCAGTTTAAAAAAAACCATCAAAATTGGTGAATTTTTGTTTGGCTATTTTAATATTGAAGATGAGAGAAAATAAGCAACATTTTTGGCAGATGATGCTTTATTATTTCAAAAAGGTAAAAATGTAACTGAAACACACAAAAAAGATTTGAACAGTGTACAGAGAAGGTGCTATGACTGATTGAACGTGTCAGAAGTGGTTTGCGAAGTTTCATGCTGGAGACTTCTCGCTGGACAGTGCTCCACGATCGGGTTAGGCTAGTAGAAGTTGATAGTGATCAAATAGAGACATTAATTGAGAACAATCAACTTTATACATTGTGGAAGATAGACAGCATACTCAATATCCAAATCAATAAAGTGATTGGTGAAAATGAAAAATGTGTCTTTTATTTTACAGAAAAAAGCGAAATTAACTTTTTGGCCAACTCAATATTTATGATATATCTTTGCCTTCAATCTTTTTTAAAGTAATTATGCAGAATGGGCTATATAATTATTTGTTGATGCTGCTAATGTTTCTGTGTATGTTAACTTTTATGTGCTCATTTTAGCTTTTAGCCTTTAGCCTTCTATGGAGTTTTTTGAAATAAAACACTTGGCTTGAAAAATACAGTGCATGAGTTTCTAATGGTTCACCCAGGACAGGCGCTTACAGGTGCCGCTGTCTGCAGCACGGACTGGGTGTCTGAAACTCGCAGGGGACCAGTGCCGAGTGGTGTAGTAGCTTCATGCTGATCATACCTGTGAATGCTCCATCGTTTTTCAGTAAGATGCAGACTTTGGGTCAGGATGGTAACTGCCCTTTTAAAAACGCGTATTAGATCGTAATTATCTTCAGTGACAATGCCTGCTTAAAAGGACATGCACTATATTTCAAAGACTTGATCCTTGAGATTGCTCCTTTCTTGAAGTCTCTTTTTTTAATTTAGGCATAATTCTAATTCGGGGGTGCTTTTTCCATCTCCTAATGGAGCTGAGATGGGAGCGAGGGGACTGTGGGAGAGAGACAGAGTCTGAAGTCGGGAGGATTGCATTCAGGAGAGGTCACCATCAGCAGAGGAGGGGGTGGAGGACGAAGGAGCAGGTAGCTGCTCAGAGCACAGCAGAGTGGGAGCAATTGTCCTGCCCGCGTTCTAGTGTGAGTAGTCTCTGAGCAACTGGTGTGGGTGTGTACAATATCTGATGTTTATCCTGTTGCCTCAGAAATTTATGGCCTTAAATCTAAGAAGACAAAAGTATTTAGTTTTGAACTATTATGATGAAAAAGGCCAAGGTGCTTAAACATAAATGCTTTAACAGTTGTGTAGATACTTAGGACTTGCAGAGTGCTGTTTTACTCATTTGATTTTCACAGCAATACCCTAAAATAAACACACAGGAAAACCCCTGGCCAGTGTTACCTGACTATGCTTAAGTAATCTGCCCTTACCCCTATGTCTGATTGGCAGAACATTGACTAGAACTTGGTTTATTAAAATTATAGGATGTTCGAAATCTTCAGTTACCTCAGAAATTCACCTGGGTAACTGAATATCCTGAACATACCATCCCCAGTGATGGTGGGCCTGTGAGGTATTACAGAGTTGTCTCATGCTGTTCACTGCTTTTAGCTTTTTCTCTCCAGTCAACTATAAGCATTTTAGAGAAAGACTGTCTTTATTTTGGTCTATTTTCAGGCACAGTGCCTGACACATAAGCCCACTCTCAAATAACTTTATTGTTGAATGAATTAAACCTCAAGGGATCATTTGGTGCTTGTGTTTCCATTTTTTCTTACATTAGAATAATTTCTGTGTTAAATATTTGCTTTATTTCAGTTTTGACATCACATTTTTATGGTCGGAAGGACAGTGAACTAAAGGAAGAACTGGCAAACACAAAGTGTTGAGCCCAAGGTGTGAGTGACGCCAGTTGTGTCCACACTCTCCAGGGAAGGTCACAGAGATGTGCCGGCGTGGCTCTCACTACATGCCCCTCCCTCTTCTGTTGGTGAAATTCAGTGAAGCCTGTACACCAGGGTATATCGGTGCAGAGGTTAGAAAAGTCCTGACTCTTATAAAAAAATATGTATATATTTATTCTCACCCTAGGACATGCTTATTCATTTTAGAGAGAGGGGAGAAAAAGGGAGAAAAACAATGGATGTGGGAGAGAAACATCAATCAGTTGCTTCTCATATGCACTCCACCTGGGCACCATGAACTCAGAAACCAGGTGTGTGCCCTGACCTGTAATCAAACCCACCACCTTTCAGTGTATAGGACAACCCTCCAGCCCACTGAGCCACCCTGGCCAGGGATGAAAAGTCTTGACTCTTTAAAATACCTGTCTCTGGTTTTGGAGGATGTAGCAGATGGTTCCTGGGGATAGATAGGTATTTTAATTTTTTTCATGTATGTTAATGTTATTAATGGCTGAATTCACACTTTGAATGATTTTCCCGAGAGCTAAATAGTAAATGACAATGTTTTTCATCATTAGAGAGCAGTGGAGTCTCACTGTAAGGTAACAAACCATTTTAATGGATTAAGAAATTAATGTTAGCTAAGTTAAGTTTGTGTTGTATTACTCAGCAAATGATAGTATGAGTTTTTTAAAAACAATTTTTTAAAGCAGTTATGATATCCTAATTTAAGAGCCTTTGTTTCTTTTAAAAATGGGTAGTGATATGGTTTACTGAGCCTGCAGGACCTTTGATGTTGAAAGAATATAATTTTTTCATTAAGATAGTCATAGCTTGAATCCTAAAAATTCTTTCTGAAGGTGATAAAAATTATTCTTAGAATGTTATTTGATAAATGCTAGTATTTAAAGAATCTTCTTCCTGTTTTGCCTATACTTGCTATGTAAATATGTATGCCTGTTATTTTATTTCCTTTGTTCCTTATTACAATTATACTCTGTTTCTTTGTAAATAAAGTGTAAAAATACATGTACTTTTGTAATTTGATTGTATTTTATAGCAATTCAAATGCACTTTTTCCTTATTACTTCATTTATAAAGTCTGAACTTTTTTTAAAAAGATTTTATTTATATATTTTAGACAGAGGGAGAAAGAGAGGGAGAGAAACATCAGTGTGTAGTTGCCTCTCAAACATACCCCACCAGGGACCTGATCTGGCCTGCAACCCAGGCATGTGCCCTGACCGGGAACCGAACCATCGACCCCTTGGTTTGCAGGCTGGCACTCAACCAACTGAGCCACACCAACCAGGGCAGTGTGAACCTTTCTTTTTTGAGAGTTCTGTAGGTGGTGTCTTGGGTAATACAAATAAAATCTAAGTTTGGAGTAGCTATTTTGTCTCTCTGCCCATTTACTAGTAATTTTACTAAATTTAAATTTACTAGTAAATTTCCATATCCTAAATTTACATGTTTCCCTGGACCCTGCAGCCTGTGCACCAGCCGGGGCCAGGGTTCCATTCGAATGGCCCCAGCACCCATCCTCTTGCCAAGCTCTCCCTTCAGAAAAACCCAGTCTTCCCATGGTGGTCTTGTGGCTGTGGTAGGGAGTTGGTGGCTTGGCCTTCCCTCTGCAGCCCCTTTCTCCCTGGCCTCCTTCCAGTTAGAAGTGGTCATGCAGCAGCCATCTGACAACCATAAGGAATAGGCTTCAGATTACAGAGATGTGAACCCTCATATTGCTGAGCTGTTGAAACAACACCAGCAAGAGCTGTCTTCAACTTTTTGTTACATGAAAAAGATTAACAAGAAAAATGTGCCTTGTGGGTTTCCTGTTCCTTGCAGCCAAAAGCAGTGACAATGACACAGCAGGTACAGCAGTGTAGCTCTGAGGCCCGCCTGCTCTTCCTTTTGTGTCCTTTGTGACTGACTGTTTGTTGTTCCTGCCCCTCCCATACATGTCCCTGCTCTGCCTTTTGTCCTGTTCCATTGTCATTGTAATTAGAGCTTTTCCCCCTAAATAACTGCTTTTTTATCTCCCAAGGTAGCTTGCATTTTCAGTTTTATAATTTGCTTATTCAAAAATGTATAATAAGCAACCTAAGTGCCCGTCAGTAAATGAGTGGATCAAAAAACTGTGGTACATTTACACAATGGAATTCTATGCAGCAGAGAGAAAGAAGGAGCTCCTACCATTTGCGGCAGCATGGATGGAACTGGAGAGCATTATGTTAAGTGAAATAAGCCAGGCAGTGAAAGACAAATACCATATGATCTTACCTTTAACTGGAACATAATCAACATGAAAAAAGCAAGCAAAATATGACCAGAGATATAGAAATTAAGAACAATTTGACAGTAACCAGAGGGGAGGTAGGAGGGAATAATGAGGGGAAGGGTTTTCAGGAACTACTATGAGGGACACATGGACAAAAATGGGGCGGGAGTGGGGGGGGGGGTGGGGATGGAAGCAAGGGAGGGAGGTGGGTTTGGCTTGGGGGCGGCAGGGAGTGGTTGAGAAAATGCAGACAACTGTAATTGAACAATAAAATAATTATTTAAAAAAATTAGACTTCTGGCCAAGATGGAGGTGTAGGTGGACATGCTGTGCCTCCTCTCACAACCAAAATTAAGGACAACAAAAATTTAGAACCAAAAAAACAACCAAAAGAGATAGAAAATTGAATTGTACAGAAGTCCGACAATGATTCACCCAGACCAGTAAGAGGGGCAGAGTTGGCAGCTGGCAGGAGCAGTGGCTAGTGGTCCCGGACGCACAGGTGGCAGTTGGCACACCCCAGGCACACAGGTGGTGGTTACTGGGCGCCAGGAGGCAATGACGAGCAGACCTAGTGAGGCACACAAGGTGGCTGACCATGGTCACACATTCTTGCGTGGATAAACTGGGCAAAAACGGGCAGTGAGACAGACTGCACAACCTGGGGCCCCAGCGCTGCGAAATAAAGCCTAAAAGCACCAATTGAAAAAACTTGTGGGGGTTGAAGTGCCAGGAGAGACTCCCAGCCTCTCAAAGGGAACTGAAATCCGAGAGAGCAGAGCAAGCGCGATTGTTCCCTCTCAGCCCTCGCCCCCACATATAGGGTCATAACTCTGCAACTGGGTTACCCCGCCTGGGGGAACACCTAAGGCTCCGCCCCTCATATGTAACAGGCACCACCAGACCAAAAAAAAAAAAAAAAAAAGAAAAAGAAAAAGAAAAAAAGGCTCAAATGAAAGAACAAATCAAACCACCAGAGCCAATACTTTTAAGCGACCAAGAGATAGCCAACCTATCAGATGCACAGTTCAAAGCCCTGGTGATCAGGATGCTCACAGAATTGGTTGCTTTTGGTCACAAATTAGATGAACAAATGAAGGCTACAATAAGTGAAATGAAGAAAAATGCACAGGGAACCAATAGTGATGGGAAGAAAACTGGGACTCAGATCAATGGTGTGGACCAGAAGGAAGAAACAACCAAATAGAAAAGAATGAAGAAACAAGAATTCAAAACAATGAGGAGAGGCTTAGGAACCTCCAGGACATCTTTAAACGTTCCAACATCCAAATTATAGGGGTACCAGAAGGGGAAGAGGAAGAGCAACAAGTGGAAAACTTATTTGAACAAATAATAAAGGAGTGCTTCCCCAATCTGGCAAAGGAAATAGACTTCCAGGAAGTCCAGGAGGCTCAGAGAGTCCCAAAGAAGTTGGACCCAAGGAGGAACACACCAAGGCACATCATAATTCCATTAGCCAAGATTAAAATGAAGGAGCGAATTCTAGAAGCAGCAAGGGGTAAGGGGACAGTCACTTACAAAGGAGTTCCCATCAGACTGTCAGCTGATTTCTCAAAGGAGACCTTACAGACAAGAAGGGGCTGGAAAGAAGTATTCCAAGTCATGAAAGGCAAGGACCTACATCCACAATTGCTCTATCCAGCAAAGCTTTCATTTAGAATGGAAGAGCAGATAAAGCACTTCTCAGATAAGATCAAGTTAAAGGAGTTAATCATCACCAAGCCCTTATATGAAATGTTAAAGGGACTTATCCAAGAAAAAGAAGATAAAAAATATGAACAGTAAAAAGACAGCAAACTCAGTTATTAACAACCACACCATTTCTGTGGTTCTCCATTAAGAACCACAGAAATGGAGAGCACATGATGAAGGTTAGCAACAGGGGAGTGGGAGGAGGAGAGAGGGGGGAAAGGTACAGAGAATAAGTAGCATAGACAGTAGGTAGAAAATAGACAGGGGGAGGGCAAGAATAGTGAGGGAAATGTAGAAGCTAAAGAACTTATGACACATGGACATGAACTAAAGGGGGGAATGCGGGTGGGAGGGGGTGTGCATGGTGGACGGGAATGAAGGGGGGAATGGGACGACTGTAATAGCATAATCAATAAAATACATTAAAAAATAAACATTAAAAAATGTATAATGAACAACCCTTCCTAACACCCAGCAGATATTTTTGAAGATGCCACCCTCTGCCAAGTAAAGTGTTTCTTGATATAGCTCAGGTTGACTTTTTATGGGGGAAGAAGCTTTTTCTGTTCTACTTCTGAATGAATTTCCTGCTCGTGCAAAAGCCATTTCAACACCGTGATGCCACCAGCACTGAGCTGACCACCGGCTCCCCTCTGTTGAGAAGTATGACCTGGTGTCCTGGGACACGCAAGCACAGACCTTGAAATTTCCGAAGGGCTCAAACTTGGGTGATGCGTGTTTGCTGCGGAGTTCCTCAGTGTTAGGGATTCTGTGAGGCCTTCATGGTGAACCTGTACATAAATTAGCCAGTACCTCATTATTTATAAAATCATATTTGATTACTTTTTAAACCTATCTAAATATACTATGAATGTTGAAATGGTTTCTCCTCTTGCAAGTTATAGAAGCACTAGCTGATTTTCCTGACCTTAAAACATTAATTTTCCCACTTGCCTAGAAGTGCTCCTCTCCTGCCTCCTCAGATGCTTTAAACTTTGTCACATTCTCCTTCCTGTGAACTGTTGTTAATCCTCATAAACTAAGGGAGTTAAGCAAGGGCATTTGACAAAGCACTCTAATACTACTTTATATTTGGAAAATGAAAAAAAGTGGTTTATGAAAGCGATCATGGGAAATTAATGCTGTTTCAGAGACTTGATTGGTTGAGACCTGCAGTGGTTGTCAAGGCAGCAATGGAGATGCGACTTCTGGGGAGGGCCCTGGACTGCTGCAGGGAGTGAGGATCCAAAGGCCTTGCTTCACCGTGAGAATACATTGTGCTTTAATTATGAAATCCAAATGGAAATCAGGTTGTGGAGGAAGCAGCCGTTTACACGGTAACAATGGAAAAAGAATTTGAAATAGGTTTGGCTGGATATTAAGCCCAGACTCTGCTTAGGTTGCAGAGGTTAAGTATGCCATTGGATTTGTTTTAGTAAAAACAAACCCACCAAAAACAGGTCAGGAAGAGTGAGGTGTGAGACTTTTCTATCAGAAAAGAGCTGTTGCAGGTGGGATTCTCAGTGAAGCAGGTGCTGAGATGGAAATTAATGTGCAGGAAGTCTGCTGGGTTTGCCTGCGAGATAATTCCTGGGAGGGCGTGAAGCAGGACTGAGGGAGGGAGAGGATGGTCTGTGGCGCCCCAGCCGGTCCCATAGGGAGCTCTGAAGCTGGGATTGGCCCTGAGGGCTGTCTCCCGGTGCCCCGAAGGTGCTGACTCTCATTCCTTCACATCCACCCAACACTGGGGAAGGGGGCATGGTCTTGAACAAGGCAGGCTTCTTCAGCCCTGGGCAATGTTCATAGAGGTTTGTCAGTTCCAAAGGCGGGTCAGGTGTGGCATCACAGCCCATTTCATGACAAAGGACACTGCTACCCAAAACGTGGCAGGGCCCCCCGCCCACCTTACATTCCAGTTAGCTGCAGTGGTACTAGCCCAGAATTCCTAGTATTTATTGTCCTGTCACTGCCCAGGCTAGTTTTTATTACTTATTTTCTTGAAAAAAATTTGCATATAAAAAATTGGAAGTGGGGAAAGGTAGGGCAGCATTTATGTCTCCAAACATCCACCCCCCTCCAGCGACCCCCTCCCCCAGGGTTCCTATGTGGGTGACCTGTGGTTGGTAGGTCACAGCCTTGACCTTTTTCTTCGTGGACGTGGCTTATGCTCACAAGGTCTCAGAAGCATTAAACAGTTATCACATCTTGTGGCTTTGGGGACAAAGGGAAAAAGTTCTGGAAATGTGCCTGGACAACAGAGAGACTTCTCTGGGCCCAAGCTCCTCAACCATAAAATGGGGAGACCAAATGGAGTGTGCCCTGAGGTCCCATGTACAGCATTAATATTCTATGATTTACATGCTGGAGGAGGAGACATCATCCTAGCTCACCTTGGCTGTGATTTCAGTGTCTTTGCTCAGCACCAGATGTTCTCTGCTGTGGTCCCGGGCCGTGGTCTGTGGGTATCTGAGAACTTCTGCTGCAGTACTTGGGAATGGACTGTAACTTACCTTTTAGCTCTCATTCCCCCCACCCACATTTAAAAAAATTGTTGTTCAAGTACAGTTGTCTCCATTTTCCCCTCACCACTCCCCCCAGCCCAGCTTCTCATTTTTAATGGCACTTATCATGTGTCAGCTCCTGTTCTTAGTCCTTTCCATACATTGTCTCACTTAATCTTCATAACACGAAGTACTACTGTTATCTTCATTTTATAGATGAGGAACTGGGTATAGGAAGCCTAAGTAACTCTCCAAGGTTTTCTCACTTAATCTTCATAACACGAAGTACTACTGTTATCTTCATTTTATAGATGAGGAACTGGGTATAGGAAGCCTAAGTAACACTCCAAGGTTTTCTCATCTGTAAGTGGCAGAGCTGGGATTTGAACCCAGACAGATTTTCAAACTCTTATTTTTTAAAAAATATTTTTAGAGACTTCCCGCCAAGATGGAGGTGTAAGTAGACATACTGTGCCTCCTCTCACAAACAAAATTAAGGACAACAAAGATTTAGAAATAAGAAAACAACCAGAACTAACAGAAAAATTGAACTGTACAGAAGTCCGACAACCATTCATCCAGACCGGTAAAAGGGGTGGAGTCATGGCAGGAAAAAGCAGAGGTTGGTGGACCCGGGCATGCAGGCAGCAGTGGCTGGCAGTCCCCAGGCACACAGGCGGCAGCTAGCAGACCCTGGGCGCGGGGTGGCAAGTGGCAGACCCAGTGAGTCCTCGCAAGGCAGCTGGCTGACTGCGGTACCACATTCGCCTGCAGATAATCCAGATGCAAACGGAGAGCGTGAAGCAGACCTTGAAACCCAAGGCCCCAGCACCAGGAAATAAAACCTAAAAACACCTACTGAAAACACTTGTGGGGGTTGAGGTGCAAGAAGAGACTCCCAACCTCACAGGAGAGTTTGTTGGAGGGGCTTGGAATGTACACAAGCCCACCCACCTGGGAATCAGCACCAGAAGAGCCTATTTTGCTTGTTGAAAGCAGTGGAAGAGACTGAAATACGAGAGAGAGTGGAGCAAGCGCCATTGTTCCCTCTCTGACCCCGCCCCCACAAACAGCGTCACAACCCAGCGACTGGGCTGCCCCCCGCCAACACCTAAGATTCTGCCCCTCACTACGTAACAGGCACGACGGAAAACAAAAACAAACGCAAACCCAAAAATGGCTCAAATGGGAGAACAGATCAAAGCCCCAGAGCCAATTCATCTAAGCGACCAAGAGATAGCCAACCTATCAGATGCACAGTTCAAAGCACTAGTGATCAGGATGCTCACAGAATTGGTTGATTTTGCTCACAAAGTAGATGAAAAAATGAAGGCTACAATAAGTGAAATGAAGGAAAACACACAGGGTACCAGTAGTGATGGGAGGAAAACTGGGACTCCAATCAATGGAGTGGACCAGAAGGAAGAAAAAAATAACAAATAGAAAAGAATGAAGAAACAAGAATTCAAAACAATGAGGAGAGGCTTAGGAACCTCCAGGACATCTTTAAACATCCCAACATCTGAATTGTAGGGGTACCAGAAGGGGAAGAGGAAGAGCAACAAGTGGAAAACTTATTTGAACAAATAATAAAGGAGAACTTCCCCAATCTGGCAAAGGAAATAGATATCCAGGAAGTCCAGGAGGCTCAGAGAGTCCCAAAGAAGTTGGACCCAAGGAGGAACACACCAAGGCACATCATAATTACATTAGCCAAGATTAAAATGAAGGAGAGAATTCTAGAAGCAGCAAGGGATAAGGGGACAGTCACCTACAAAGGAGTTCCCATCAGACTGTCAGCTGATTTCTCAAAAGAGACCTTCCAGGCAAGAAGGGGCTGGAAAG
>PVKU01016149.1:0-15675 GCA_004027475.1 Anoura caudifer | reverse complement strand
ATGCTTTATACTTTCTCATCAGGAGTCTGAGCTGATCCTATTTCTTTTTCACTCCCTATATGAAAACCTCTGCCTACCCACAATGCACCTCTGACCAGAGGATTTAGTCCAATGCCTCAGAGGACCCAAGGAGGATTAAAAAGTAGATCAGAAAAGGGATTTATTTCCCATTTCCCAAGTCATGAATGTAGACACTAAAAGTAGAGGTGTAGACTTTGTAAACATAACAGAGAAATCAAAGAAAAATACACTGATTTGTGCCCTGAGTCTCAGGGAGGCACAAAACAGGGTCTCCCAGTGCAGTCCTGCAGGGGCTGATGTCACAGGTACCTGCATGTTTAGTAGACTTTTTATGGTTCGTGACAGAATAATTTTCAAACCTCCATAGTCTTTTTCTTGAAGGTTAGTGAAAATGTATGTACAATACAAACACTGTGGATGGGTAGGACACTACAGAGGTGCACAGGTACACACCAGCCCTTTCTATCAGATTCTAAGACAAAGGCCACTTCAAGGCTAACTCATCCAGAGATAAATCTGGGCAGTCAGGTTATCTTTGGCTGTGGACACCAACTCAGAAGGAAGGCAGGACAGCTGCAAACAATTACTTAGAAAATTGCAGCCAAATTTTTAGAAAATTTGACGATTTGAAAATAAGGTGAGGATGGGCACTATGAGCTAGGTGGAAAGACCTGTTAATTACAAGGAGATGATGTCAGAGTGAAAGATGCATCTAACAAATTTAAAGAGGCAAGAGAGACTTTCTTAAAGTCCATGCGTTGTTATAGTGAACCAGAATGCAACACCCTTGAAAGAGAAGGCTGAGAAGATTCTAAGAACAAGAGAAAGAATCAAAGACTCCTGTTTGCTATTTGGCTTTACAAAAAAGAAATGTAAAGAAAAGCATTTCATGAAATCTTCCCAGTTTGTCCTTTTACCTCATGCTTTCAAAGGTCCACACAGAAGTTAATCTTCTATCCTCCCGGAGAGATGAGACACAGACACCAGGAGGATTAAAGTCAGGGGCTGATGCGGACCCTGGTCAGCAGAATCCATATGCGTCGTTTCCGCAATGAACAAATTCACATGGACTACCGAAATCCTGTGGAGAAAAAGGATGGCATGGCTGCTCTCTATGTGAGAGAGAGGACCCCTCCCCACCCCAACCCTGTCAGACTTTTATTGCTTTTCTGCATTCATTGCATTGAAGTTGGTCCTCATTTACTATGCACAGGTTGGCTGCAGGGATTTACCTTTTACAGATAACAAAGGAAAGAATGTTGCTGATTACTTCAAAGAAAAGGACATTACTGATAAGGGGAAAAAGTGGTTGAACTAGTTACAGTCTATGCTTGGGAAGTATAGCACAAAATTTAGGAAGTTACAATAAGCACTTGCTGCCTCAAGTCAGAGTGAGTGAGTTTTAGCAAAAGCAAACCACATAGTGGCCTAGGTGCCATGCAGGCCTGATTCCCATGGGAAAAACTATCCGTGGGCATGGCTCCCATGTGCTAGACCTCACTTCCCACTGACCTTTCAGAGTGAGAGCTGGGCTACATTGCCACGCCACATGAAACAGCTCCCTACAAGGGGCGTATGCCCATGTGACAGATACAACCTGACTCATGACACTAGCAAGAAGATTTTAAGGAGACTCGTGTATTTCAAATGGACAATAAAAGAATCTGCAATTACAAAATACAATTCTGTTACTGAAGAAAATGCTCTAAAAGTGTGGAGGTCAGAGGCCTGCAATCAGGAAGAACCTGTGTAAAAGTCAGTGACTCCGAGGAATAGGAAGGCCTCTGGTTCATAAGAAACCTGCTTTCTGCACAGTGGAGGAAAATACAACTACATCTCTTTCAGCCAAGACCCAGTTTTCATCTCCATCAGTTATTGCAATTTATAAAGAGGTGCAAAACACCTGAGAGTCCCTGAACAGAGCCAGAATCTGATCTCCCAGAAGGCTGTGCTCCTGCAGGTTTTCATTTAGACATTCTATTTATCTCTACAGTAACATTTCCTCCCTTCAAACCTAATCCCCAAGAAAAAAAGTGTGTACTTGATCCTACAAAATGGCTGGTGTCACAGGATTTGACCTCATTAGTTACCTAAGTGCAGAGGAACTGACTTTCACTACTTGGTTTGCTCTGATGAAGGTTCTTCTACCCAACACATGGTGGGAGTTTTGTCACTTGAGGTTAGGAGCTTCACCCTCACACTTCACCAGCAGTCTCTCCAGCTTTGAGTGATGTACTCTTCTTCAGGAAATACAAAAAGACCAACACATCTAACTTAGCTTCATAAACTATGGGCTTATTTCTAAATCCATGTTGATTGTTCTGATCTACGACATTTGAGCTAAAGTCCTCACTTTATTACCAAAGTCTCCAATGATATCTTATTAACATAAAGAACAGAAATGTACTAAATTAATCAGATAGTTTTATAGACATATAAATAACAATACCAGAGACTTCAGAAAGCTTTTGAAAGCTATCTAAGAGAAAGACTAAGATCAGTGTTGCTACCCACGTTGGTGTCCTCTTGTCCTTTCCCATTGTCTACAACTGTGACCGGATGCCCCACATGTTTGCATGGAGAAGTGACAGAGCTCACACTCTATGAGCTCATCACCTGCTCCCACTGGTTATCACAGGACCATTGCTCATCCTCAGAGGGACACAATGTTAGCTCCACTGTGTACATGGTACCAATGAGACCAAACCAAAGAGGGGTTGGATTGAAAGGTGACCTTGACTCAACAATAATAAAAACTTCAGCTCACATTTTTGAGTGTTTATTGACTTAACGTAAACCTTTTTGGTACTATTCACCTTCAGACAAATATAGTATAATAATGCAAGGGAACTTAATTTAGAGCTCAATAATACAGAGGAAGAAAAGAAGGTCACTAATATAGCACATGCAATTTAAGGGGCTGACTTTCAACGCACATGAAGGGGTCCCATGCTTTACACTTGTAAACACCATCATCTTCCCTCTTGACTGGGTCTATGGTGAGTCTTCTGTCATTCCAGGACAGCTTCACTCTGTCTGTGAAATGCAGATCCATGCCATTGAACAGCCACTGGATGGTGAATACATTTGTGTCACAGGTCAAGACCACATCATCTTTATTTTTATTCTCCTGAGCCAGTGCCAGCTAGGTAGGAGGATGGGAAATCTCAGATACTCTGTAAGGAAACAGAGAATGTGAATGTTTGCGAATGTGCTTGAGACATGGAGCCATGCTGCTTCCTCAGAGATCTCCACCACTCAGAGTCCAGAGTGAGCTATGTAAAGGTCACCAGAGTATGGTCCTGACATTTGCAGAAAGAAAATTGTCTAAGTTCAGGTGATAGTATGTAGAGTGAAAGCTGCACCTCCTCTCTGAGCCCATCTAACCTCAGGGGGATTCTCTGCCTGTTCCCTCACTCACCTCTGTAGTAGCAGCACACAAAACCCCTTCCCAGTGCATGTGGCTCATAACCTCATCATCAGGTACAATTCTTCTCACATGAGCTTTATTGAAGTGGTCCTTGAACTTTTCTTACAAAACATCACACAACATCAGGTTCTACTCCTTATGAAAGCACTTATATATTTTGGGGAAGGCAAGCTTACCACCTTTGCCTATCTCTGGGACCAAGGGAAGTTTACAGCAAGTGGGAAAGCATTCTGTTTTTGTTAAAAAATTCATTAGGCGTTAAGGATGGCCCAGTTCAGTGATCATGGCTATACACTTTGAGTATTTCTATCTAAAAGGCTTCTCACTCTGAACAAGACTTTATTTCCTTGCCAACTGAGTCAATATCATGGTATAATTAATCTCGAGAGGAAAGTAGTTAAGATTTTAACAAAAGAAATTGACTGTAGGAATAGAAGAAACCATTCATATAATAACAGCCATACATAACAGCTCAGAGCTAATACAATATTGCCCTGATCACCTGACCTCTTGGTTGACCAGAAGCCTTTCCTTGCAGCTCCACAGACTTCTGTCTCTGAGCTGAGGTGTGTTTCTATGGGGTACCATTTCCCAGAACATGCTAGAGATTGGGGTTTGAGTGGAACAACAAATGAAATCCAGAAGCAAGCAAGCAGTAAGTTGACTTCTTGGGCCGGTGAGGCAATGAATGCTAGAGCAGGGTCCAAGAAGTGATTTAACAAAGAAAAAAAAAAGACAGGCAGAAGCTGATAATAGCAGCAGAATCATGTGCTCTGCCCTAAACCATTAAAGCCTCTCTCCCCTGATGGCACTTACAGCAAATGGGGAGCACCAACTTCCTGAAATTCTGGTGCTTGGGCAATTTGTATAAGGTGGCCATGAGACAGAAATGTAGAAAAACTTAAAATTATTCTGTGTGTGAAATGATGATTAACACCCTAGGGCCTTAGACTAATTGCAAGAAAGACTATTTTCTTAGAAAAAGAAGAAAAGGATCTGAAAGATGGTCTTAGCTCCTGGGGGCACAGGATGTCTGTCCCTCATGGACAGAATTTGAAGGACTCTGTATCCAGGTTCCAGCTTTGGAAGTGATTTGTGATCATTCTTTCATTTCACTCATTCCCCATGTATTTCTTCCTAATTCATCACAAACGACTGAGTGTTTTTTACTCATTGGTCCCTGAGCTGGTTTCAGAGGCAGAGGGTGGAGTGGTAAGACGAAGTCCTTTCGCTTACATCTGCTGGGAGAGACTGCACCCAAACAGGAAACAAGTAAGTGATGCCAAGTCCAGTGCAGGGAGGTGTGAATAAGCCACCTGTGGGGGAAGCCTGGGTGATCTATACAGTGATTCTGATTGTTGCTGCAGGTAGTTTGGTTCCAGGGTAAAAAGAGATTATGTCTCCATTTTTTCACTCCATAGACCAAATTGTATTCCTATCAGCTGAGAACACTTAATAAAAAAAAGTCTCTGAATCACGTTTTTTGGTTTAGAATCCAAGCACCCTCTTCTATGGTCCCCAATGTAGAGGAATTAAGTCTATGGCTACAGGCAGCCTAAGCGTGACTCTGATGAGCTGCTCATATTCTGTGTGACTCTGCTGTAGTGACTGTACCTCCCTGTTCCTCACTTTATTCTCAATGAAGAAGGCTGTCAGTGTATTAACTGTAAAATATTGTGACTATCTGACATAGACCTTGAAACAGAAGAGCTGCTCACACAAAGCATCTCTTATTGGTCAACTCCCAGATCTCTCATTGTCTGGGCTGATCCTGGTGAACGAGGATGTTTCAGGAGCATGTTCTATTCTCAGTTTCTTTCTTAAGATGCTGACCTTCTACTGAACCTTCCCAAGTCCCCCAGGACAGTCAGCTATATCCACAGACATTGCCTAACTGTGCTCTCCACACATACACTCATGTGATGCCAAACTCCATTTCTGCCAAGATGTGAATCTTGGGCCTGAGCCAGGACTGGTGACAGGCTCAGGAGCCTTGTGACTTAGCAGCCCATTAAACCATTACACACTCAGTCCTTTCAAGGAGCCAAACCCAAACTAGCATAGGCTGCCTTGTGTCCCTGGAGAAAAGAACCCTGGAACAATATTCTGGGGAGGGATTTCTGAGCTGTGCTCTACGTGAATATCAGGAGGTCTCTCAGACCACACTCTGACCTAGTATAACAGGGTCAGCCTCAGGTCAGGTTCATAGAACATGCTCAGGGGACTGCACTGAGATTGGTCTCTCTCTGCTGAGTTATTCTCATCAGACTGATCCTTCTGTCTACAGTGAATGACTGCAGGGCTGCAAGTTGGGAAGGGAACTGAAATCTTAAGAGGTTTGTCTACACTCTGGGTATCCTGCTTTAAATTCAAAACTGAACCTGAAACAAAATGAAGAGGTGAATGGAGGTGGTGTCCAAGGCTGTCAGTCCTGTGTGTGAAGTAGGAATCACCCCACCCAACCCCCAGTCATCAGAGAGTAATCACTCACCATATACATCAAGAAGCCCAAATCCTATTTCTGTTTTAGAATCTGGAAGGCAGAACACTACAATGTATATTCCTGTGTCCTTCATGGTGACATTTTTCAACAGCAAGGATCCGTCATCAGTTATCATCTCTGATCCCTTTTATCCAGGACCAGTTACATACTCACTTGATATCATGATAGGAAATGCAGTTATATCATTTTTGTCCACCCCATTCCACTTGTACCACACAATGCCTACAGTCTCAGGTGGCTTATTGAGGACACGCAGAAGAACATCTCTCCCTTCTGGAGCAGAGGTCGACAGAACAATGATTTTGGCTGGTGGTGGGTGGGCTCCAGA
Source organism: Anoura caudifer (assembly GCA_004027475.1). Taxonomy (NCBI): domain Eukaryota; kingdom Metazoa; phylum Chordata; class Mammalia; order Chiroptera; family Phyllostomidae; genus Anoura; species Anoura caudifer. Next base: position 9,393 of record PVKU01016149.1, on the reverse strand, counting down.
AGGTTAAGAGTAAAACTAGGAAATAAGAAAAAAAGGGATCAATATTTGCATCTATGCGTTGGGACACATGAATGAGGCCCGGAATACTGAGTGGGTCTGTATCTCTCAGCCTTGGTCTGCAGGTGAGTGTGTCTCCCATGGTCAAGGTCAACAGCATGGCCCCCATTACTTCAGCACTTACTTCTGAAGCTGTTATTTTTTCTGTTCCAAATGCTATTCTCCAGGTGTTTCTTTTGGTCACCTCCTCACTGTGCTTACACCAATGCTGACACACAGGGGCAGTATTGAAAGACACATTTGTTGACCACCTTCTCTAAAGATTCTCTGCTTTCATTTGCTGACCTGTCCCGCTCTGTATATTTTCATGTTACTTCTGGGTACCTCACCTCACATCTCCACCTTTTCTTATAACTCTCTCCTCCATAGAACATGGTGTTTTTGAGAACAGGGTTTGTCTGATCTCGTACCCCCAGTGACTGCAACAGCTTGGAAATACATGGGGATGAATGAATGAGTGCTGTACCTCCTGGGGTTTAATTGCCCATTTCTGACGTTTGTGGTAAAGGCAATTTTAGCATCCCTGGTTAAATTTTTCTGGTGTTTCCTGACATAAATCATTGTTATTATAACCAGTTTTCATAAGTCACTTCTCAGTGATGAATAACAGGAAATGAATAGCAATCCAGGTTCTCCTGCCTCCCACCACTTCTGGATTATGAGCTTTTCTTCTTGCTGGGCCCCCTTCCTGATCCTACTCTGCTCCTTGTCCTTCACCCTCAGGTCCAAAAAGAAGTTTTCCCTCCTTTCTCAGAGCACTGGTGTCTCCAGCAGACTGCAGCCAGTCTCTGTGCCAGATCCTTAGTCTACCCCAAGGAATTGTCTCTTACTCACCAAGCAGCAGGAGCCCTTGCCAATGGACAAATCCTCTTTGGGTAGAGACTGAAGAGGATCCCATGGTGTATGCTGTCTGCTCTGTTGCACCCTTTTTGAGAGAAGATTGAGGTTTGGTGAGGTTCACAGGCACCTCTGTCCAAAATGGTGCAGTCTGCTGTCTGTCCTACCTGAGCGCTGAGCTTTATACTGGGCCAAGGTTACCAATCTTGTCATGTGGGCTGGGAGTATGCACATGACCATCCCACTCCCTGCTCTAGTTTTTCCCATATTTGGCCTTTCTAACCAGTACCACCCTCCTATAATTTGGTTCCTTTGGAGTCCTGAGGCCTCTCAACACCACACAAACACACAGGCAAACACATGCACACATGCTCTACAAGATGCACAAAAATGGATCAGGGCTCACTTACGTTAAAGACTGACATTTCTTAAGGAAAATACAGGCCTGGGATGTGACAACCTGCCAAGATAGAAATTTCTGATCAGAATATTTTCTGACTATTGTAAGGCCTGCCATGTGGCCCCTTGAGGTTGTCAGAGATACTGTGCAGCCTTTTTCTTTCTTTTTTTTTTTAACACTTTGGTCTTTTAAAATATTTTATTTCTTCATTTTTGAGAAAGAGGAAGGGAAGGAGAAAGAGAGGGAGAGGATCATTAACATGCGGTTGCCTCTCACATGGCCCCCACTGAGGACCTGGTCCGAAACCCAGACATATGCCCTGACTGGGAATTGAACCGCGGCCCTTTGGTTCACAGCCAACACTCAATCCACTGACCTACACCAGCCAGGGCAGCCCTTTTCTTTTAATAGTCTCAGGAAGAAGCAGGTGGGACAGAACAATCAAGATGGAGGACCCGAGAAAACCCTGTTTCAGTGGGGGATGAAAATGAGGCTACTTCTGCATCTTAGCCAAAGCCAGGTTCCTGTGTCTATTTCCTGTGTGTTTCAATGTTGTGCCCTGGATGACAGAAGCAGACCTGCAGACAATGTCAGAGGGTCAGATGCTGCCCAGGGTTTCTGAGCAGTACTTGGTGAGCCTAGTGAAAAGGAAGGCATTGTCACGAATATTATGAGTTAGTGTCAGGATAACTTTCCCACAGGGGCATGTATTGAGTAACACAGAGCTTTCTGCTTTCAAATATCAAAAGAAAGGCCGGGTGAAGGTTCTCCTGAGGCTTTTGGAAAAGGGTGCTGGCCTGGTGGGTCAATCTAAAATATGTCCTGTGTATCCACCATCACTACATTGAGATGTTGCATATAAGTCATTTCCATGTCCTTGTCTGCCCACAGGGTGCAAGAACAGGATCATCTCTGATGCAGGCACCCACCAGCAGTGTCCACATCATTATGAATGAAATAAAACATTCACAAGACTACCGAGTCGGGTGGAGGAAAAAGGACAGCATGGCTTCTCTCTCAAGGGGAGCAAAAGCCCAGGCCTCCACCATGACAGGCCTTTGTTATTTCTGGTCACATTACATGATGGTCCTCATTTACTATGCACAGGTTCCCTATAGGTGATTATCTTTTACAGACAACAAAGGAGCCAATGTCGCTAATCCCATCACAGAAGAAGGATGTTAGCAAATGAAAAGGGGAAAAGTGGTTGAGCCAGTTACACTGGTCCTTGCAAGGTTTAGCATGGATTTTAGGAAGTTATTTTGCAGTAAATGTTTGCTGGGAATCAGGGTGAAGGGGTTTTTCAGCAAAAGAAAGACTCAAAGCAGTTTTGGTATATTGCAAACCTGATTTCCCATGAGAGAACCTATCTGTGGGCATGGGTCCTGTGCATCTCCAAGTGGGAGTTGGGCCCATGCCACGCAGAAGGGTCTCCCACACATCTCCAGGTGAATACTCAACTAGGGCCCCTGTGTGTTCTTTTATCAGTAGAAGAGATTTTCTTTTAGAACTCTCAGCACATCTGAGATGGAAGCAACCACAGATTCTGGGTTCTCCTGCCCCATTCTGCACTGAAAGTTTCCCTTGTTCCCCAGGACATCATGAACTGGAGACATGTCTTCAGACCCAACAGGCAGGTGTCCCACAGACCAAGAATTTTGGGAATGAAAATTCTCCCTTGATGCTTACAAGGTCAGGGTGTATTCTTTCTTCCCCTGGCAGTAAGTCTTCCAGGGGTTAATGATTCAGTGTTTCTGTCTGGTCAGGTTTCTGTGAAAACAGGAAAAACACAGGCCCTGGGTGATGAGACATAACTCACAAGGTGGGCCTGTGGAGGACTGTGATTTTGGAGGAATGCAGTCCAACCCCTCACTGTTAGTGTAATTGGAAAAGGCACCAGCATTCCGGCTGCCTGTCACTACCAAATCCAATAAGCAATGACAGCGATTGAATTTTTATGGGCACTTTATTCAGATGGCCGGCGATCTGAGAAGATGGCGGGCTCATACCCTAACAAACCATCTTCCCTTCTCTTTCCTGGCCAGAATTTTTATAAGGGATGTCGGGAAAGACAAGATGTGGTGAGCGGTTTGAAATTCAGGGAGGATTAGGTGAGTGAAGCTGCAGCATTCCTATTCTGGGCACTTGGTTGTGTCCAAGGGGAGGGGTAGCGTCTGTCTCCTCCTGGATACAAAGGCCTGGATGCCTTGAACAAGTCCTCAGGAGGTAATCTCTAGCCAGTGCCCCAGGGCCCGGCTGTTTCCCAGGAGCCAGGATGGGCCTTATCTGTAGTTTCTGAAACAAAAGCTTTAACATACACATTACTTGCCAGGCTTAATAACTTTTTCCGTAAGCTAAAAATTTCCAGGTCTTGAGTCCCTATATTAAGATGTTCCTTTCATTCCTCCTGAATGTATGAGAAATAAAAGCCTGACCCAAGGATGTCTCCAAAGAGGCAGTGGCCTCCTCTCGTGCTGACACCAGTCACTTTGTGTCTATAAGAAATGTAATCTCACTGCAGGTGTCACGCAGAGTGACAGGCTTCCACTGTGCAGTTTCCCTTATTGATTTACCGAATTTTACAGAGCATCTGTGATGTGTCAGGCTCTTGGCTGAGCCCTGGAAACTCCAAAAAGAACAAGACAAGTGTGGGTGCTGTGCCCATTGAGTTTACCTTGTAACAACAACCAGATCTCAGATAAATCATGACGCTAAGAAATTAACCTTAAACAAGTGAAGGATCATAAAAGAAAACTTCTGGAGCATTTACAACACATACCTGAGTCTTAGGTGGTCTGGAGATCACAGAGAGCACTTTTGAGAAAGACTCTTGGCTAAGTCCTAAAGAATTAGTGGCAATTTTGTATTTGAAAAACAGAGGGTGTTAAAAAAATTGCCTGCATAGGACTAACCTTTGGTACGCTGACCCTTGGCTGGTTAGAGTGGACTCAGTTCAAGTGGGGAGCTTGAGGAGTTAGGGAGACTGTGGAATGATTGATGCTGGTGAGGCTGGTCCCTACTGTGCTGTGGGTGCTGGTGATGTGGGGAGATCAGCCATGCCCAGAAAGGCTCCAGCCTGCAGAGTAATTCTGCTGCCCCCTGCTGGACACCCAGAAAAAATAGGCAAGAAAATATGTTACTGTTAGGTATTTCTTTGTTTGGCTTTGTACTTTCCATTCAACTTATACTTTAGGCAATATTTAATTTATATGTGGATAATATTAGTATAATTGTTGACTTGTCGTTGAGTACTATAAACTTAACTTATGGAAAGTAGGCAATGTATGAAGTGTTTCAGATGCACACACCAGAGAAGTTGTAAAATGAAAAAAAAAGACCATGTCCCTTGCTATTAAAATCTTCTCATGTCCTCTTGCAATATCCTTTTTCTTCACCTTGGCACTACATTTTTTAGTGTTAAGAAAATTCTCAAAGGCTGTTTTTTTATTATACAATCTTTTTGATTACCTGGAATTTTCCATTTTTTATCATAAAGTATATAAATTTAGGCTGAGGTTGTGTTCCTGGTGCAACACAATATTTTGATATAGATCTTTCTTTTTATTCTCTAGATATATCTCATTCCTAGGATGCATTAATTTTATCTGTTCACTCCTTCATGGACATTTGTGTTGTCTCCAATTTGGGACTATTAAATTAAACCTGCCACGAACATGAGTGTAGAACAACCTTTAACAACAACAGCAGTGCTTGTAAAATCATGATGAACTAAAGGAATGGAAGGTAGGGAGTTGCCCCTGGAAGGTCAGTTTTAAGGTTGCACAACCACAGCTCACCCAGAGGTAGAGAAACACCTACTTCTTCACATAAAGCTGTGTCTGCCACAGCCCATCATCAGCCAACACAGTAGCAGAAATAATGACTCCATCTCCCTTCCAGCTTCCCAATGATACACAAGTGCATCTCAGAGGCTGAATTTTATTCACATCTCAATTTTCAATTACTAGGAGGAGGGGAAAAGTTATCTTTAAACTTTCAATCTCTCTAATATGAAAAGAAACCAACAAAACTAAGCATATTTGTAAATTGTGCTGCTATGAAAGACAAATACAATATGATCTCACCTATAAGTGGAACTAATCAACAAAACAAAAAGGCAGAAGAATATAATCAGAGATATTGAAATTAAGAACAAACTGACAGAACAAACCACCAATCGTTTCCATTTCTGTATGGAATCTACAGTTCAGCAACTTATTTTCTACACTTCGTGTACTGCCCTGAGGAAGTTCAGAGGCCTTGCTGCTTTTCCAACATTCTAGCGCTGTGAGCTAGAGCAAGGGCATAGCTACTAATAGTGTAAATATTGGCTATTTGATATTTGGCTAATTGACAAGTCTGAGTTAGAACAATTCATTCATTTTGTTGATCATTTCTTATTCAGGTGAATAAGCATGTTCAATTATGTCACTTAAGTCAGAGGGGAGGAAGAAGACCAGTAAAGATTTTTTGAAGATTCCAGCTAGGAAAGAAAAAACCAGAAGATTTGAAAATATAATAAGGACTGACATTGTGAGCAACATGAAGGGACCAATGAATTTCAGGTAAGTGATGTCAAAGTAAAACAGGTGCCAGATAAATTGAAAGGGCCAAGAAAGACTTCATTCAAGATCATGCAACAGGGCACTGAGACTAAACTCAACACCCCTGGAACAAAAGGCTGGGGAGATTGGAAAACAACAGAAGGAATCATAGGCATCTGCATTTGCTAATGGGCTTTACAAGAAATTGAAGTAAACCTCCTTATGTAATTCTGACAGAAGGCCCTTTTACCTCTGGCTGTAGAGGTCTCCACCTAAGTTAGGCGTCTACTCGTCCACAGAGATGGGGCAGAGAGACACCAGGAAGGTTATATTTCTTCACAGGGATGGGCCCAAATACCCTAGTCAGACATTCTCTGAATCACAATACTGGTGAGAAGCATTTGAGGAGACATGTATTTCAAAAGGTTAGGGAAAGAATCTTCAATCACAAATTGCAAATACATTTCTAAAGGAAATGTTCTATAAAATTTGAGGTCAGAAGCTTGTATTTACAAACACCTGTTATCAGATTAGAGACTCTAGGGAAACGTTGGGGCCTCTGAGTCATAACAAAACTGCTTTCTGCATAATGGGGAGAAATACAATTAAATCTTATTCAGCAAAGACCCAGTTTGCATCTCCATTAGTGTCTGCAATTTATGAAGAGGTGCAACTTCCCAGCAATTTATAAACAGCCACAAAACACCTGAGAGCCCCAGGGAGAAGTAGGATGAGATCTTAAGAAAACTGTGCTCTGGAGTATTTCTTTTTAATGGAGACATTGCATTTTTTTCTGCACTCACCATTGCTTCTATCAACATCACCTCCAAGGAAGAAGAGTATTCTTGTTCCTCCAACATGGCTGCTGTCACTTGATTTCACCTGAGTAGTTACCTCAGTGCAGAGGAGCTGACATTTGCCACATAGTTTGCTCTGATGCACATGTTTTCATAAGACCTAAGACAGGAGTTTTAACAGCCTCTCAAGATTACAAAGCCTCACACTCGCACTTCACCCTCAGTCTCTCTAGCTTTGGGTGATGCTCTTTTCTCCAGAAGTTATCAAAATATCTGTGAAGTCAAACTTAGCTTTATAAAGGATAAAGTCACTTGTAATTCTGTGGGAATCAGCCTGAACTAGGACATTTGAGCCAAACCTTTAAGTGTATTACCAATGCCTCCAATTAATTAGAAGACACAGTAACACTGAACTGATGCAAATAAGTCTATTTTCATACAAATAAGAATCTCAAGTGGGTCTTAGAAATTTGGGTGGAGAAATAATATAGTGAAACAAATATCAGCATGCTGCCCACATGGGTGTTCTCTTATCTATTCCCCTTGCCCGCAACTGTGTCCACACACCCTCCACACATTTCCCTGGTGAAGGCACTAAACTCAATTTTCTGTGAGGTCCTTATGTGCTTCCACTGGCCATCAAACAACCACTTCCTGTCTTGTGAGGAACTCAGCATCATTTCCACCATGGAGATGGTGCAACCAGGACAAAGCAAAGGTGGGATCTGGTGTGAAATGTGACCTTCACTCAAGAGTAAAGACAATGTCAGTACACATTTTTTTTGTATTCATTTACTCAATGCAAGTCATATAAGGACAATCTACCTTGACAATAAACCTATTAAAAAGGTGGGAAAATTTCTCAGAGTTTAATAATATAGAAGAGGGGAGGAAGGCCACTCATAGTTCACATCCATCTCCAGGGTTCACATTTCAACAGAACTGATGGGTTGGAGACTTGATACTGGTCATCACCAGCATCCTCCTCCCTGATGGGGTCTATGGTGATGATTCTGTGGTTCTGGAACAACTTTGTTTTTCTCTGAGGCACAGATTCCTGCAATGGAACAAATACAAGTTAGGACCACATTTGTGTAGAAGTCACAGCCATAGCAATTTTGTGCTCTGTGACTGGTGCTGCAGGCTAAAAGGGCAGCACTCTCATGGGCTCTTTTTCTCATGGGAGAAACAAAAAAAAAAACATGACTGGTTGTGAGGGGGCATGAGAACTGGGACCACACTGCTTCCATTGAGACCTCAGCCTCTCTTAGTCCACAGTGAGCTCTGTGAAGTTCACCAGAGGATGGTCCTGCCTCTGCAGAAGGATCATTATCTTTCTTCAGATGACAACCTGTAAAAACAACTGTGTGCTCTTTCTAAGCACCACTCACGTCACTGTGAGTCCTGATTTGTTCCTGTGGAGGTAGCACAGGGAAACCCTTCCCAGCCCATGTGTGCTACAACCATATCATTAGGGAAGATCATTCACTCTCATGAGGTTTTATTAATCCTTTCCAAAATTTTTCTTTGGCTTCAAAAAACATCAAATTCTACACCACATGTAAATCTCCACAGGAAAGCCCTGAGTGGTGTGACTCAGAGGATGAAATGCCTCCTGCAAACAAAAGGGTTGCTTGTTCCATTCCTAGTCAGAGCTTTTGCAGGGCTTATTCTCAAGGTCCTCAGTAGGGGGCACATGAGAGACAACCAGATATTGTTCTTTCTCTCACTTTCTGACTCCCTTCTCCTCTCTCTAAAAATAAATAAAATCTATAAAAATAAATAAGTAAGGCAGTTCCATTTGTACTTTTTTGGAGAAAATTCTATAGTGTTTTCCCCAGTGACTACACATGTCTATATTCCCAGCAACGATGTACTGTATTTTCTTTCTTTCTTTTTTTTTTTTTCACAAGCTTGCCAGGCCTTGTTTGTTCATTTGGTTATGATGGCTATTCTGACCAGTGTGAAGTGACACCTTCTTATGGTTTGAACTTGCATCTCTCTGATGGCTAGTGATGCTGAGCATCCTTTCCTATGTCTTTGAGCCCTATGTATGTCTTCTTTGAGAAGTGTCTCCACTTCTTGGATTATGCCCTAAGAATCTTGAAACACCAATTCAAGAGAGCCTATGCACCCCAATGTTCACAGCAGCACAATTTACAATGGCCAAGTGTTGAAAGCAATCAAAGTGCCCATCAATAAATTAGTGAATCAGAGAACTTTGGCACAGTTACACAATGGAATACTATGAAACAGAAAGAAGGAGCTCCTACCCCTCATGACAGTATGGGTGGATCTGGAGAGCATTATGCTAAGTGAAGTGAGTGAGGCACTTGGTGGCTAAGTTCTTTAGAGGATTGTTTTGTGCACTCCAACCCTTCACGCTCAATCTTTGGTCACAGCACTTACCTAGGTTGCAGGCTCTGTCTCTAGTCAGGGCATTTATGGAACACAATCAGCCAGCTCTCCTTGTTTACATCGTTTCTCCTTTCTTTTTTGGTAAACATCCATTATCTGTCTCCATCTTTCTTTCACTAAAACAACAAAAATGAAAACATAGTCAACATCAATACCATTAGGAAAACACAAATCAAAATTCTTGGAGTTGCAGTTGTTGCTTGTGTTGCTGGGTGTGGGTAACTCTGCTGTGCAGGTAACAGAGAGAACATTGCCCTGGGTGGTATCTCTGTTAGCTCCAAAGGCTTCTGCAATCAGAGTTGGCAACTCTCAGCTGTCAGCATACTTGAGTCTTTAAGTG
>PVKU01016148.1:0-15673 GCA_004027475.1 Anoura caudifer | reverse complement strand
GAAGCGCACCGTCAGTTGGTGGGGAAGAAACAGTACGTTCTTTCCCCTCACTTTACCAAAAAGTGTATTTATATTCAACAACAGATGTCTCTATTTGCATAAATTATTTTGTACTGGGTTCTCCTGCCCAGCCCTCAAAAAGAACAAACCTCAAACACAGGAAACACAGCCTGATCAGCCAGCTTAACTCTACCTTTAATAAGCGCGTCAATTTAGGAAGGCAGCCCAGGAGGGATCTGAAGAGTCTATAAGAACAGTAGTAAGCTAAAATTTGTTGTCACAGAAGAAAAATACTACCCACAAGAATGAACAAGTGAATAAAAATCATTCAAAGTACCTTAAAAGTCAACTTACCTTACAGTATCTTAAAGCTTCCATTAATGTTAAGAATCCTACAGCTGCCTGTTCATGTATACCAAGAAGTTCTGCAAAAAAAGTCAGCACCGTATTAGCAAACATAAACCTGAAAAGTACTTATACATAAGTATGTATGTGTGTATGCTCATTGTATAATATATTCTACTCCAAAACTTTTACTTTTAGCCAAAACTGTATTTAAAACCTAGCTCATATTTATTGTTACGAGTTTACATCAAGTCATCATTATAGCACTACTCACTGCAAAACACACTTAGATCAGGTTTGTGATACTTCAGATGTACATTAAATGTACTTATGAGCCCTGGCCAGGTGGCTCAGTTGGTTGGAGCACTGTGCCATAAACCAAAAGGCTGTAGGTTGAATTCTCTGTCAGGGCACATACATAGGTTGTAGGTTCGACTCCCAATCAGAGTGCATACAGAAGGCAACCGATCGATGTTTCTCCTTCACATCAATGTTTCTCTTTCCTTCTCTCTCTCTCCCTTCCTCTCTCTAAAATCAAACATATCTTGGGTGAGTATTTAAAAAAATGTATTTATGAAACTTTATATTGTGTTAACTTTTTAATGGAGGTATTTTCACCCTGTAACTAAGGAATTACTGGCAAAAATAAATGAGGAAAGATATTTTATCATATCCTTGCAAAACAACTAATTGAACTGACTTTGATTTAGGAAAACAAATGGATATGCTAACCATAATTTGTAAAATGTATCACCGGCTAGCAGTGAACTTGCACAATACTTGAGACAGGGACAGCTGATACCATCCCTCTCTCCCGTAAATAAACCTGGGCAGTGTGCTTAAGACTCAGGAAATAAAGGTGAACAGAACACAGCACCTGCCCTACAAAGGCCATTAGTTTAACAAGGAACACAGGTGGAAAATGTGTGTTCTCTGTGTTCTCTCTCTGTTTACACAAACATACTCACTTTCAGTATATAAGATCATCTGCTGTTACAGAAGTGTTAACACTTGAGATGAATCTTTAAGTATATGTAGGAATTTTCCAGGTCAAAAATAGGATAAGAAAATTCAAGGCAGAGGAAACAGCAAAGAGATATGGAAAATCAATGTATTTAAGGGGTGATGGAATTGTGAAAGCTTCCTTAAAGGTTTCTGGCCTGGGAATCTGATTAATGGTGATTAACTAAAGGAAAGAATGAAGGAGGAACAGGTTCTGGAGTGATGGGAAGGGAGAACGTGAGGCTGGTGTTACACAGACCGAGATGGACCTTTAGGACTTCTGCCTAGAGACAGAGACACAACTGGAAGTGAGCTCAGGAACACAGGGAAGAGAGGCCAGGGTCAGGCACACAGTGCCAGGAAGCATCAGCACAGAGATGAGCACTGATGTCCTGGATGTGGGTCAGAAAGAACAAAGCACAGGGAATGAAGAGATAAGAGATTATTTCACAGCAGAGTTGTAATTGTGATGATATCAAAGTCTTCATAAGCCACAGCTATAAGATTGGGTCCATATGTATTTCTAGTAAGAAACTTTTTTCGGATTAAAAAATACTTCTACTGTAAACATAATGTATATAACTTTGCATCCTTCAACTATCTGGTCATCTTTTGTCCTTTCTTTCCCTACTAGGAAATTATGTTTTTCTTGTCAATTAATGTAATAATATCAATTCATTCATTTTTATTGTAAATATTTTACTATGTATCCTTCAGTACAACATCCAGGTGGTATAAGCCAAACACTTGCAGTTTAACATTTAGGATTTGTAAATTCAAAATTAATAGAAGGCACATATGCATATATTTTGTATGCCTTCCTTAGCTTCTTATAGGCACAGAGGATACAGTTCTCACATTGTAGTTTTGGATTCCTAGGGATCCAACAAGACCCTTTGAGAAAATAGACAAAATCAAAGTGATTTTCATAAAAAGCCATTAGTTTAGTTGCCTTTTTTACTCTTACACTTTCATAAGAGTGTAGAGTGAAATTTTCCAGAGACTAAATAATATGCTATAGTCTAACAAATTGAATTAATAAATAAATATGAGAATCTAGCTGTCTACTAGTAACCTAGACATTAAAGGGATTTTAAAAATTTAAAACAAAGTAACTCTTACTATAAGGTTGGCCAAAAAGTTCTTTTGGTTTTTTCCATAAAATGGTTCCAGTAGTACTTAGCTGTCTTTAACTTCATTCAAACAATTTTATTAGATTGTATTGCAACAGTTGTCATATCAGCATGCATTTTTTATAAACTTATCAAAATTGGTGAATTTTTATGTAGCCATTTTAATAGTGAAGGTGGAAGAAAATATGCAACATTTTTGGTATGTTATATTTTATTATTTCAAAAAAGGTAAAACCACAACCGAAATAAAGATTTGTGCAGTGTATGGAGAAGGTGCTATGACTGATCGATGTGTCAAAATTGGTTTGCAAAGTTTCATGCTAGAGAATGTTCTCACTGGACGATGTTCTACAGTCAGGTAGACCAGTTGAAGTGAACAGTGAACAAATCAAAACATTAATTGAGAGCAATTAACTTTAAACCACACAGGAGATAGTCAACATACTCAAAATATCCAAACAATAAAGCTATTGGTGAAAATGAAAAATGTCTTTTATTTTACTGAAAAGAAAAAAAAACACACAGACTTTTTGGCTAACCCAATTTTTTTTTGTTGTTTTGGAAAATAGTTATTATTTGGTAAAAAAAAATTATATTAACCAGTATTGGGTATATTATTGTTATTTTTAAATGAATTAATAAATCCTTTTATATTTGTCTCTTTTAAATTGACTTTTTACAGAGAGAGAGAAATATTGATTTATTGTTCCACTTTTTATGTACTGATTGGCTGCCTCTTCTACGTGCTCTAATCAGAGGTGGAACCCACAACCTTGGCTTAATTGGGAGGATACTCTAACCAACTGGACCACCAGGTCAGGGCTTAAATGTCTCAGTCTTGGTTTCTAACAAGAAAAACATTGATCCTTATTTGCTTACGACCCACATTAGCAAAAGCTCTTTAGGCTTTTTGCTACATTCACTAATTTTTAAGAGTGTAAAGGGCATTCAAAGGAAAAAGGGAGGGGGCTGGGTAAGCAGCCCAAACACACAGAAATGGTACTGTATAGACTTGCAAATTTTTTCCTCCTTGCCTTCTGAAATGTAAGTGTAACTAAATGTTTTTGAGCTCAAAAAAGAGCATATATGTTAGAAATATTTTCACACTTTAATTTCTGAAATCAGTTACTACCACCTAGTGTTATGATTAGCTACTACATCATCTTTTTCCTTGGAATTTTAAACAAAAGTCAGGGAAAGTATATTTATAAGAATGTCATGATATTCAATATAACAAAGTAGTTGTTCATAATTCTTGAATAATAAATATTCATATTAGGTGAGCAATCACATGTTTAAGCATTGATGGTATTTTAAAAATGTATTAATCCTATTTCCTTAAGCAGAATCTACACTTAAGATTTTCATTGCTTTTGACAGCTAAAGTACATCATTAAGAATATTCATTATTATAAGAAAAGATGCTCAATGTCACTAATGATCAGAGAAATGCAAAATAAAACCACAATGAGATATCACCTCACACCTGTTTGAATGGCCATCATCAATAAATCAGAGAACAAGTGTTTGTGAGAATGTGGAGAAAGGGGAACACACTCATACACTGTTCCACTTTTTATGCATTGATTGATTATCTCTTATCTCACCAGGTAAGAGATTGTCTCTGGCTCTAACCAGAGATGGAACCTGCAACCTTGGCCCAACAGGTGGGAATGCAGATTGGTGCAGCCACCATGAAAAATAGTGTGGAATTACCTCAAAAATTAAAAAATTAACTGCCTTATGACCCAGCCATTCCACTGCTGGGAATATATCCAAAGAAACTCAAAATACTAATTGGAAAATACATGGATCCCTATGTTCACTGCAGCATTTTTACAACAGCTGAGATTTGGAAGCAGCCCAAGTTTTCATCAGTAGATGAGTGGCTAAAAAAGCTGTGGTACATTTATGCCAGGGAATACTATTCAGCCATAAAAAAGAAAGAAATCTTACCATCACAACAGCAAAGCTAGACCTGAAAAGTATTATATTAACTGAAATAAGCCAGACAAAGACAAGTACATGATTTCACTCATGCGTGGAATCAAATGAACAAAATAAACTAACAAACAAAACAGAAAAAGACTCAAGAGAACAGACTGACAGCTGTCAGAGTAGGGAATTGGGCAGAAAAGGTGAAGGAAGTAAGCAAAAATAAAAAAAGAAACAAACCAAAACCTCATAGACACAGACAACAGTATGATGACTGCCAGAGAAGAAGGGGGTGGGGAGAGACAGAAGAGGGTAAAGAGAGAATAACGAGAGATGGAAGGAGACTTGACTTGCAGTGGTGAACACACAGTACAACATACAGAAGACGTATTATAGAATTGTATACCTGAGAACTATAATTTTATTAAGCAATATCATCCCAATAAATTCAATAAAAATATTACTGTATAAAGTTATAATTAGTTATAATATTCACACACATTAAAACTTAGAGAATTTACTTATGAGGCTTTTCTCAGTAAGTCTAAAGAAGTTTATTTACATTTGCAGAAAACTCTAATAACATGTCATTATATTTTGGGATTTTCTAGTTTCTTCTCTTTGCCTAGCATTTAAGATTAAACATTAGCAGTCCCTATCAACCCTTATTTGCTTTAGTCAGTGAAATTGGGTATGTGTGTGTGTGTGTGTGTGTGTGTGTGTGTGTATGCATGCAGAATTTTATATATTTTATATTTGTGAGTTTGCTTTTTTATTTTTTTAAATATTTTATTTATTTATTTTCAGAGATGGGGAAGGGAGGGAGAAAGAGAGGAAGAGAAACTTCAATGTGTGAGAGAAACATCTTTGAGCTTCCTCTTGCACACCCCCAACCAGGGACCTGGCCCACAACACAGGCATGTACCCTGACTGGGAATCGAACTGGAGTCTTTTCAATCCTCAACTATCATCTCAACTGCTGTCACAGAGAGTCTCCACAAGGTCCTCTCTAGGGCCTTTCAAATTTGATGCTGACTTGGAAATCAGGTAACTAGTTAAATTCATTTAACAAATACACCCTAAGTGTCAAGTGTTAACAATGCTAAGCATAGTGTAGGAATATGGAAACAAAGATGACTCCCTTTGCAAACCATGTATTAATATCCAAATTACATAAGGAATTTTATAACTCAGTTACCAAAAAACCCAAATAACCCAATTAAAAACTAGGCAAAGAACTCCAAAGAATACACATGAGAGTAGAAATGGCCAACAGCGTATGAAAAGATGAAATGATGAAAACATCACTAATCATTAGAGAGATGTAAATGAAAATCACAATGAGATATCACTTCATACCTATTAGAGTAGACATTATCAAAAAATAAAAGACAAGTGTTGGTGAGGATGTGTAAAAATTAAAACCCTTGTAAACTGTTGGTAGGAACGTGGTAAGGTACAGCTGCTATGGAAAACAGTATGGAGGTTCCTCAAAAAATTAAAAACAGAACTACCATGTGATCCAGCAGTTCCAGTTTTGGGTATTTAATCCAAAGGAATTGAAATCAGGATCTCAAAGAGATACCTACACTCCCATGCTCACTGCAGCACTATTCACAGTAGTCGAGACACCGAAACAATCTAAGTGCGCAGTAAGGTGTTGGGAACCGCCCCGTCTGGTTTCAGGAGCTGTAAACCCCCCATGGCTAAGGCTGAGTGAGCGACCTTCAGACCATAAGCCACTAAGGAGACAAAGCTTATCTCCCTGGCAGAAGCGCTGCTTCTGCTTCATCCATAACTGGCCCCCAATGCTTGGTCAGTTAGCCGATGGTTAGCCAATGACGGGTAAGATTCCTTCAAGGGAAGGGTCGCCTAAGACAGGCACGATCACGTGGGAGGCCCTCAAGGAAGGACTTGGGGGCTACAGCAAAAGGGGGTGATGGACCCTTGCCCCTGGGCTATCCTGACATAGCCTGAGTCCTCATTCTGTCTGGGAGAAGTTTCCTAATCTCTTGGTTGCTTTACTGACTCTGCCTGACTTAAGCCTAAAACAATGAAGAGGGTGGTGCAGCTCTGTGCTGGATAGGGTGGGCTCCCGGGTGATCAGGCCTAAGAAAGAATATATAGAATCCTGTGAAACCTGCTTTGCTAAGAATGCTCTCAATTAAATGATAAGGGTCCAAGCAGGAAATGAGCTTGTTTCCCAAAGTTTTGTAGCCTTTTAGCTGACAGACCCTGACTCAGAATAAGCCCTCAGAGTTTTTTGTATGTTATCTATTGTTTGATCCTTACTGCCTGACAATGATTAATGAGCTTTACCTGTATTCCTGTATAAAAGGAACCTAATAAAAGCCATTGAGGAAGAGGCCCTTGGCCCTTCTCCTTTGAGAGATCAGCCACCTCTCCTCCCCAAGCAGATCATGTCTTGGTAGACTTACTCTTATGGGTGGCAACCAGGGGGAGGGGGGGGGCCCCTGTGGGCAGAGCCCCCCACAGTAAGGAATGAATGGATAAGGAAGTTGTGGCACACATGATAGAGAATATCGTTCAGGCTCGCAAAAGAAGGAAGTCCCACCATATGTGGCAACATGGATGAACCTTGAGGACATTATGCTAAGTAAAATATGGTATGATCCCACTTAAATTAAATATCTTAAGTAGTCAAACTCATAGAAGCACAGTAGAAGGGTGGTTGTCGGCAACAGGGAGGAGGAGGAAACGGGGGTAGGGGGAGGGTTGCTGTTCAACAGAGGCAAAGTCCCAGTTATGTAAGAGGAGTAAGTTCTAGAGATCAGCTGTACAACCTATCTATGGTTACACTGTATACTAACTTGAAATTTCATTAAGTTGGTAAATTTCATGCTAAATATTCTTACTACAATTTTAAAAAATTCATCCTCCCCAAATAAAAATAGTTACAACCTAGAATATGGCACTCAGAGGTAAGAGAAACCCCTTGTAGCTGTGGGAATGCAGACGTTCCCCTGGGGAGGGACCACATGTGGCCGGGGCACTGCAGGGCTGGACAGACATAGATGGGAGGGATTTAGGCACATGGAGTAGCATGAAAAAGACAAAGCAGCATACTTTTGGTCAAGTATAGGTTCATGATGGCTGAAAAGTTAGCTGGGATGAAATTATGTAAGGTTCTTAGATAAGTAAGGTAAAGAATCAGTAGTTGAAAAAAATTTAAAAACTTTTTAATAAGAAGGTTAGAATAGCTAAAATAAAAAGGAATATCATACAAAGAAAGGCTTAGTTATCTCACAGGCAAAGTACATGCAATTTAAGCCATGGCCTCTGTGAAATCTATTTCTGAAAGTGTGGAGCTTTTTAAAGCCACTTGCTGGTTGTTTATTGGAGTCCCAAGAAGTCAGGTTGCTAGAGAGCTGGCATCTAGTTAGGATTGCGAGATGTAACAAGTAAAACACAAGATGCCCAGTTAAATTTAAGTATCAGATGGAAAATAATTTTTCAGTATTAAGTATATTCCAAATACTGTATGAGATATACTTACACTAAAAAAAAAAAAAAAAAAAAAAAAATCCACTGTTTATCTGAAATTCAAACTTAGCTGGGAATCCCATATATTTTATCTGGCAACTTAGTCCTAACTATATAATTAAATGTATTTTTACAAGTAATAAAATTTGGAGAAAATAAACACTTTCGATCTTTTCTGACATTAATTCTGATAACCCAAATACTTTTCTAGGTTTCTGGTTTATAAGAGCTGACTATATGAATTACATAAAATGAAAACAAAATAAAAATAACCATCAAATAAACATACAGAAGAATGCATGTGTAATACATAAAAATACAGAGAGTTTCCTTCGAAACAGAAAAAAGACCATGGGAAAATTGATCTACAGAAAAACAAAATCAAAGAAAACCTCAGCCCAAGTTCGTGCAGTAGGACGGAATGGAGACAGATGGCAGGTAGGCAAGGCCACACCACAAAGGGATCCGAGAGCCTGGGTAAGGAGCTTGGATGTTAAGTGCACAGACAAGCCAGCCACTGAATGGCTTTCAGTAAGACTATCATGACCTGGTTTAGCGTTGAATATATGATGGTGGCCACTGTGAAGGACGGAGGGGGTGGGCAAGAAGGAAATTAGGTGACTAGTTCCACTGCAGTTTTATTTCTAGTCTATTGCAGAAGCAAAAGACAGTTCTAACAATTAAGGTAGAATAAGTACATGGTTTCAGGAACTATATGATCTATGTGATCAACAATATATAATTTTATTAAAAGACATAAAAACAGCTCTGACCTATGTGGCTCAGTGGGTTGAGCGTTATCCCACAAACTGAAAGGTCGCCGGTTTGATTCCCAGTCAGCGCATGTGCCTAGGTTGCTGGTTTGGTCTCCACTCAGGGAGAGGCGACCTATCAATGTTTCTCTCTCACATCAATGTTTCTTTCCCTCTCTTTCTCCTTCCCTCCCCCGCCTTTCTCTAAAAGTAGATAAAATTTTTAAACAATAAGTAAAAGGGTTTTTAAAAATAAATAAAAGACATAAAAACAATCTAGATGGAAAGACTTAATATTGTAAAGATGTCATTTTTTTCAAATAATCTATAGGGGGGTCAGCTTGAGCAGCTGGGTCTGGCAGAGGACGGTGGGGAACCACCCCATTCCTTCAACCTGGTGTAGCTGTCATTCCTGACTTGCTCCTCTCCAAGAAGCTGCTCAGATATGACAAATAAATTGATTAATGAAGAGCCTACCCAATTGTTGATGAGATTCCAAATATGATACCATGGGCAGCTAGGATGATACATCAAAACCAAAAGACAAGATGATATAGAGCATCACTAGATCATAATAAAAAAAAACAGCAAATACAACTAAATTTTCTTAATACCATCTACCTTTTAAAAAGCAAGGGTGGCAGGTAATTAGTGAGAGAGAAGAATGTTTCTATCTCTTCTATGCTGACTGTCCTTATTCTACTGGTCTCTTTGGCAGGACTGTTGTTTTACTCAGCCACTGTGGAAGAAAACGCCCCAGAGGGCTGCAGAAGCTCTGCCAGCCTGTGTTTTTACAGTCTGCTCTTGCCCATTGCTATACCAATGTTGGTGTGCTTCCACCTTTGGACTTGGATGGGTATTAAACTCTTCAGGCGAAATTAATACAACCAGAGCTAAGGTAGTACATACACATTAATGATAAGTGTTGAACATCTATCTTTGAAAGCTCAACTGCATGGAAAATACTGGAAATGCACTTCATATTCAGGAAAGATGCTTTACCTTCCTTCTATCAGAGGCTTAGGACTATTCCCAGCTGAAGCTGCAGAAGCTTTTATTGTACTTTGATTCTGTCCTTGTTTTTTGAAGGTTCTCATTTAAAACTGTTGCATCAGAAGAAACATTTCAACACACTGTGTTGTTGGAAATCAACAACCCCAACAATCACCTAAGACTTTATTTCTTATCCATTTCGTCTAAAAGTTAATGACTTGAAATTTTGTTTATTTAGATTCAAAGTCTTCGGTCAAGTCACATGTTAAAGATGACTAAATCCAAAGGAACTATGATGCAGTAGTTGTAGAGAAATACATCTGAACTAGTATGATATAAAACTATATAATAAAATGGAAATTTCATGGACTTGAGAAAATAAGTAAATAAAAATAAAATCTATAAATTTAATGCAACCTCAATTAAAATCCTAACAGATTTCTTAAAACTGAAACTTCAAAAGCTGAAAAAAAGTTCAATTGGAATAATGTAGAAATAAGTATGACAATTTTGAAAAAGTACAGTATTAGGAAATATGTGCTAATTAATATCAAAGTGTGTTTATAAAACTATATAACAGCATTGTCTGGGCTTAAGAACTCACAAATACATTAGTGGAATAGAAAGGTCCAAAAAATGACTCACATGTACGGGAAAATGTATCTGATAGAGTAGCTGTTTCCTATCTGTGCAGAATTGACTGGAGTTAGGATATTAGGTAATTCTTTTGGAAAAAGTAATAAAGAGCCAAACATTAAGATACCATTAGCAAAGTTAACAGACTGAGGGAAACAGAACGAGGGAAAATATTTGCAACACAGATTGAACACACAAAGAACTGAGAGAATTTATAAAGACTTCCTAAAAATCTTGAATTAAAGAAAAAACCCAGCCCAAAATGCCAAAATAATATAAAGAAATAATTCCCAAAAGAAGAAATACTGAAAGCTGACAAACACACACACAAAAAAAAATGATCAAACACAGGCTCACTGGGAATCAGAGAAATGTGAATTAAAATAGGCTATCACTTGTCAATAAACTGGCAATAGATTAAAGATGGAGAATTCTAACTGTTGGACACGATGCAGGAAAATAGGAACTCTCTATACTTTTGGAGACATGAGTCTGTACTTTGCCAGTCTGGTAACTTTTAGAAGGTCATTTGGCATTATTGAAGTTTAACAAGAGTTTCTCAATAGGTTAAACACACTAGAGTTATCATATGAGTGCAGGACCAAAGAAAAATGAAAAACATATATTCTCGCAAAAGTTCCTGATCCCATTATTCATGATGGCCAAATGGAAAGGAGTCAAATGATAAATGAATGAATAAAATGTGGTAGGTATAAACCACACAATGGAGTTAATCAATAAAAAGGAGTGAAGTGCTGGTATATGCTAAAACCTGGGTGAACCCAAAAAACATTACGCTAAGTGAAAGAAGCCAGTCACAGAAGACCAGATGTTATATGGTTCTCTTCATAAGGAATGTCCAGAATAGGCAAATCTATAGAAACACAAAGTAGATGAATCATTGCTAGGAGCTGAAAGGGAGGAAATTATGAGGAGTGACTGCTAACTTGTACAAGGGTTCTTTTAGGGGTGATAAAATGTTCTCTCAAATTGATGCAGTGAGGGCTGTACAATTCTAAGGTAATATTGAAAACCACTGACCTGTCCACTTTAAACAGAGAATTTGTATGATATGTGAATTATTTCTCAATAAACCTATGTGTGAAAAAAATTAACACATGACTAAACTTGTAACACACATTTTACTTTTAAGAATCTAGTCTATAGAACCTCTTGAATATGCATAGAAAGACACACATTTTAAAAAATGTTTACTTCAGCATTGCTTGTAACAGCCCAAAATACAAACAATCTAAATGCTCACTGTACGTAAACTCAAAGTAAATGACAAATGGGGAAAAAAATGTTTACTATATATGACAGATAAAGCATTGATATCCTTCATAAGATGAGTGCCCAATATATCTTTCATTTGAAACTTGCTGGCCTTTTTTCCTGGAAAACACACAGCATCCATGTTCTTTCTCAATGTCATATTGACAATTAGGGCTAGGAAAAAAACTTTTTTTAAAAATAAGCTTTTCTGGTTGGTTCCACTCTAAAAAATATTATTCATAACCTAATCTCAACTCTACTGTTGATTACACTTTTACAATTTTCTCTCATAATTCCTTTTTCTTTTTTTATTTTGTAGATTTTATTTATTTTTAGAGAGGGGGAAGGGAGGGAAAAAGAGAGGGAGAGAAACATCCATGTGTAGTTGCCCCTCGTGCACCCTCTACTGGCAACCTGGCCCGCAACCCAGGCATGTGGCCTGACTGGGAATTGAACTGGCAACCCTTCGTTTCATAGTCTGGTGCTCAACCCACTGAGCCATGCCAGCCAGGGCCCTTTTTCTACTTCTTATTAAAGCAGTAGATTCAAACCCTTTCATACCTTTATATGCCTCTAACATGTCCATTCTCTCAGCAGATTTTAAATCTCCAGTTCTGCCAATTTAAATCTTTCACACCTCAAAATACCTTTTTCTTTTCTTACCACATTCTTTCCTCCTGTTTTAGAAGAACTGCATCTTTTCAAGGTTACTGTTACTCTTGATCCCACTTAGTATCTCTTCTATTAAAAGAGATTGCCTTCCCTTGGCCAACAATTTAGGGGATTTGTCCCTTACAACAAAATAACTATGTATATCGTCTCTTGGCCTTGTTATGAGCAAGTAACTTAAATCTTCTCATTCCATCCTTTGACTAGCAAACTTACTTATGATGCTAAAATATTTACTCCCTATGATCAGGCTTTTATCTCAATGGCTCTTTTAAAGCAAAGACCTTGCTAATTGCTAAATTCATATCTATTCTTTTTTTTAACTGAACTTGCTGGAGTAACATTGGTTAAATAAAATTATATAGGTTTCAAGTGCACAACTCTAGAATACATCATCTGTATATTGTACTGTGTTCACCACCACCCCCCTCCCCCCCAAAAAAAAACCTCATGGACACAAGCAACAGAATGGTGATTACCAGAGGGTCAGAGGGGTGGAAGGAGGTAAAAGAGAGTAAAGGGGAAATAAAGGTGACAGAAGGAGACTTGACTTTGGGTGGTGAACATTCATAGCCTGTTCTTAGTCCTCATGCTCCTTGAATGAGATATAAAGCGCAGCTCCTTCACTAACTCTATATGACAGACAAGAGTCTTTGGATTAAATTCTCAGTCTGTTTTTCCCTTATCAATAAGGCAAATTTCCTTTTAGGACTACTGTGAAATGTAATAAATAAACTTATTCCAAATCATCTTTCATTACCTCATTTAAGATTCTGTTAAGTGTAGCATATAAGGTGGTATATTATAGTTAATATATTATAATATTAATAATTATATGCTGATTATATGGAATCAGACTATCATAGTTCAAATCTCAGCCCTATTTACTCATGGGGATAAAAAAGGGGCCATAAAACCTGACAAGCTAAGTGTAGGCCTGCATGGTGGCCCTTGTAAACTCAGAGACCTAAAGTAACCATATAGGGTAGTCTGAAATTAAAGCTTCCATCTAAAAGCAAGCCATGGCAGGTAGTCATGTCCTGACCGGTATCTTTCTTGACAAAGGTCAATCTTTACCTTAAGTGAGCCTGTCTCTCTTTTTGCATCTACAATAAATACCTCTGAAATATCAGGGCAATCCCTTCTCCAGACCCCTTAGGGCACAATCTCCCACCAATAAGTTTCTTGTTCTCCCACACCAATCTCTGTGTGCTGTAACTGTTAACTATCCTGTACTCCTCAATGTAAAAGTGTCTATATGTTTTATTTCTCATCCAGTCTCAGAGATTCCCTGCTTTGCTTTCTCCCCACTCCCTAGTCTACTATCAATGAATTTTACATAACCCTCCTTATACCTCCTCCTTTGAGTCTAATGTATAAAATAAGTTGCAAAACTGCCATTCTCCTGAGCATTTTCCCAATTTGTTGAGATTTTACTTCCCAGCAATTGTCATCAGTTTGGCTCAAGTTAATTCCAAAATGCTTACAGGTTTGGATGTTTCTTAGGTTGACATTAAGCTTCATGAAATGAAAAAAGATATTTAATAACTATGTGCCTCAGTTTCCTCTGTTCTATGACATTCACAGTTAAAAGAAGTGAGTAAATGGAAATATACATACATACATACATACATATATAGTCATTAAGTACTAAGAATGTTTGGCATTGTTATAAAATGTTTGCCACTGCTGCATAATGAGCATTCTTAATCAATTGTTGTAACTGCTCTTCAAAGAAAATGAAATACTTGAGGATAAAGATTTTTTTTCTCACTGCCAGAACATATACAGTGACTTCAAGTAAACTTGCCATGATGCTTCCTTCATGTGTTCATTAATTCAATAATTAATATATTCCCTCACCTATATAGCTACTTGCTGAGTTCTAGACAAACTACTCTCCCATGGTCTCTCCCACAGAGGCAGTGGTGAAGCAGGAGAAAGTGCTATGGTGGAATGAACACGGGCCTTGGGTATGACCAAAGCAGCAACGTCTCTGCTGTGTGACACTGGGCAAGTTACTCAACTGTCTGAGCTTCATCTTCTATGACTATAGATTGAGCTTATGAAGACACATAGCAAAACATACTGCTTAGCACACCAAGTACATAAACACTAGATGATCTCTTTATTTCTTTCTTTGCCAAGACTGTTTTCATCTCATTACCTCTTACCTGTCAAGACTACGTGCTTTTGACGTGTCATCCTATTCAATACATTCTACAAACTGCAAGATTAATGTTATTCTATAAGTCTTACGTTGTTGCTCTTAGAAATGTCTTCAATGAATCTCTTCCTAGCGTTTGCCAACTAAAGTTTAAAACTTCTAGGAATTTAAAATCCTCTGTGTTCCTACCCAACCCTACATTTATGCTGTTTCATCTAACTAGTCTCCTTCAAGACCCAGTGCTCTTATCCACTGGTTCCCAAACCTGACTGTACATCAGAATCATCTAGGTAGGGGTCACTTGAAAATTATTATGCCTAGGCCCCACCAGCTAGAGGCTTTCTCTTTTTCTCTCATTCATTCATTCATTCTCAGCTGGGGCCTGAGCACTGACATATTTTCAAGCTCCCCAAATGATAATGTAGTCAGGATTAAAAACCACTGTTCCAATCAGGCTGATCCACCTTCCTGTCCCTAACCATAACCTGTATTTTTCCCAAAATACCCTCTTGCTCATTCCATCTGGCCCCATTAAAATGTTAACTCCTATATAAAATCTTTCCCTTTACCCCAACATAAACACAGTAAAGAAAGTTTTCCCCTTTCTTTGAACTTCTGTAATAATTTATTTCAATATGCTTCATTTTACCTTGCACTATACTTATTTGTGGGCATGTTCTTATTTCCCCAAACTAGGCTTTTGAGGGAAAGTCAAGTTCTTCTTGTGACAAGTTGAGGCATTTTAGAAATTTAATCTTAATCCCTACAATATTCCCTCCCTTGAGGAAGGTATAATCTCCATATTTTATGAGTAAGGAAACTGAAACAATGAGAAATGGCTTGCCGAAGGCTTTTAACCCTAATTGTAATCTTTCTTTGTATATTACACATTCTACAGATTCTTCTCTATTATAAGAGCAGAAAAACATCTAATAAATGCTGAATGAATGTATAAGTTTTTATTTTAAGTTTGGTGACTGAAAACAAATTCAACTTCAAGTCAACATTCCTAACAATTGAGGCAAAATGAAAGAAATATACTCTGGCTATCTTCTTTTCCAAAATAATTATTTCAAAGTCATTGCTTAGTCCTGGTATTTAAACTATTCTTAAAATAAACCCATGGCAAGACAATAGCTTTGAGAGCTAATATTTTAAGAAACAGAAAATGATGAATTTGTACATATCAAGAACCAAAACTTGGATAATGGACTAATATTCTGTAAAGATAGTATGTGACAAGAAAAAAAAAGCCTATGGGC
>PVKU01016147.1:0-15665 GCA_004027475.1 Anoura caudifer | reverse complement strand
AGGTAGAAAATAGACGGGGGAGGCAAGAATAGTGTGGGAAAAGTAGAAGCTAAAGAACTTATGACACATGGACATGAACTAAAGGGGGGGAATGTGGGTAGGAGGGGGTGTGCAGGGTGGATGGGAATGAAGGGGCGAATGGGACAACTGTAATAGCATAATCAATAAAATGTATTAAAAAATAACATCACTCAAAATTTTCACAAACAGAGATAACCACTGTTAACATTCTGATATCTTACAAACTTTTTTCTATAAAGCTACATCTAAATGCAAAAAATAAATAAATACATAAATAATAAAATAAAATAATATAAAATAATATAAAATAAAAAGAGAACCAACTGTATGGGAAAACATATTTGCCAACGATACCTCAGACAAAGGTTTAATCTCCAAAATATATAAAGAACTTACACGACTCCACTCCAAGATGACAAGCAACCCAATTAAAAAAAATATGGGCAAAGGACTTGAACATACACTTCTCCAAGGAGGACATACAGAAGATCCAGAGACACATGAAAGGATGCTCAGTATGTCTAGCTATCAGAGAGATGCAAATTAAAACCACAATGAGGTACCACTTCACACTGGTCAGAATGGCCATCATTACCAAATCAACAAACAAGTGCTGGCGAGGTTATAGAGAAAAGGGACCCACAGTACACTGTTGGTGGGAATGCAGACTGGTGCAGCCACTGTGGAAAACAGTATGAAATTTTCTCAGAAAACTAAAAGTGGAACTGCCTTTTGACCCAGCAATTCCTCTTCTGGGATTACACCCTAAGAACCCTGAAACACCAATCCAAAAGAACCTATGCACCCCAATGTCCATAGCAGCACAATTTACAATAGCCAAGTGCTGGAAGCAACCTAGGTGCCCATCAGTAAATGAGTGGATGAAAAAACTATGGTACATTTACAGGATGGAATACTACAGAGCAAAAAGAAAGGAGCTCCTACCATTTGTGACAGCATGCATGGAACTGGAGAGGATTATGCTAGGTGAAATAAGCCAGGTGTCAGAGACATTGAAATTATGAACAATCTGACAGTAACCATAGGTGGGAGGGGATAATGGGGGGAAGGGTTTTCAGGAACTAACATATAGGACAGATGGACAAAAAACAAGGGGGAGGGTGGAAGCAAGAGTAGGAGGGGGTTTGGATGGGGTGGGGGGGAATGGTGGGGTTAAAATGTAGACAACTGTAATTGAACAAGAATAAAATAATCAATTAAATAAAAAAGGTTAAATGAGGCCATTAGAGTAGGCTCTAATCCAATATGATTGATGCTCTTCCTAGAAGATGAAACTTGAGCCCAGACATATACAGAGGGAATACCATGTGAAGACACAGACAGAAAATAGCCATCTACAAGTCAAGGAGAGAGGCCCTCAGGAGAAAGCAACCCTACTGAATCATAGTCTTGGACTTCTAGGTTCCACAACCATGAGAAAATAAATTTCTGTTGTTCAACCTCCCAATAAAAATAGAAAAAATATTTGGCTAATCAAGTCATTGATGGCTCTGGGCAGCAGAGTGGCAGGCGGCATTAACTTATGCCCCTCTAAAGCAATTTGCACCAATAAGTACTTGAACACTACTGTCCTACCTTCCAGGAAACAGACATTTTAAATTAAAGTGTAAAAACCTCTTCCATCATGTCCTTCTTCCATACTAAGAAACTGTTCCACTGCCTGTTGAATATGAAAAACAGGATTCCACAAAACACCTGAAGCAGACATAACTATGAACACTTTCAAACAAATGAGGGCCATTTTTACCCTTCTGTAAAAATCTAAAGGCAGAACTAGAAAACAATTTTGACTTCCATCTCACAGGGCCTTTGCAATCAAAATCTAAACTCTAGTTCCCATGGTCAACTGATTTGAGATCAATGAGCCTCAATTAGTGGTTTTTCTGAACTTTCTATGTACAAACAACAATGAAAAGTATGCAGCTCTTCTCTTTGGATTTTACCCAGTATGCTTTCTAACTCTGTGCTGGCATGTAAATGAAGTTTAAGCACGGTCTTTTTCTGCAGGGTCCCTTGAAAGCTGTAGGAAACTACCCAGTCTGAAAGCCAACTTCTAAAACCTACCAGTGAATGAAAAGTTATGCATAAGCAGACTCTAAGTGCAGAATTCAAAATATTTTTAAGGAAGCTCTCTTTACTTGAATGCCTGTTTTAAGAAAAAGAATGCCAAACACTTAGGGCAGCCCCAATGTTCCCTTTGTTATAAAATAAATTTTTGTAAATCTCCCTTTGCTAACCTGAAATGAAAATCAGATATTATGAACCTAAACATAATTTCAAAAAAAAAAATCAATATAATGCTTTAATTCCAGTCTAAAAAAATTATAACAACATATTTTCAATATATTATACTAAAAACAGTTCCCCCCCCATTTCCAATATGGCCTCTGTGGGGATTCTCACCTCTCCCTTATGAGAACCAACAGCAGAGAGTTTTCTGTTCTGTACCTGTAAACACAGGATTTACTAAATCAAGTTATTCTCACTTTTACATTAAAGTTGCTCTGACTGTAGGACACTTAGAAGGCAAGAAAATGAAAAAGATGCCTTGAGATGAACTTAACCAAACCACTCAGCACAAACAGAGAAAAATTCACATCGTGAGACTGGTGCATTATCAATTCGATTTCTACATTTGCCCAACCCACCTGAAAAGAAACGATGATCTGCAAAACTAGAAGTTTATTTCATTTCTATACATTTTCTTTTGAATGGGGGTTTGTAAACTTTTCCTGTAAATGGACAGATAATAAATATTTTAGGTTTGGTGAGCCATGTAGACTGTGTTGGAGCTACTGAACTCTGTTGTAGCCTGAAAGCAGCCACAGACAGTGAGGAAATGACAGTGTTTGGCTATAGTCCAGTTAAGACTTTATTTATAAAAACAAGCTGTCACCTTCTGCCTTAACTATTAAAATAGATTACTTCCAAGTGAATTTCCTTCAGTCAAAGCTAATACTAATGTCCTTTTAAACTTAAAACATAAGCTAACCTCACCACTCACAGCATATATCTTGTAAAAATGTACTACGACCAGCTGCAAAACTGTGCCATGTAGTTGAAAAAAGGAGGGGATTCTGCAATCTATACCAGTTTGGGCTTCAGATACCAATTTTGTCACCTGATGAATAATACTAGTCATGCAACGCTGGACAAACTGCAGTTCCCTGAGAAATGGACATGATACCACCCACCTCATGGAGCTGTGATAAGGAACACAGAAAAGGCTGACACAGCCATTGACAAAACAGAGCACTCCAATACCTGGTCCCTTCCTCCTACAGATGTTTTGATGAGCTCTAAGTCATTTTTCAAATTAGCACTAAAATACTTGGCTGGATTCTTCATAAAATACACAATGTCTATTGCTGCCTAGACATTCTGCATACACATTTTCTAAGATGATGCGTATAATCTTGTCAGGGCTCTGAACAGCAGTTTATCTTTAAAGCATGCCTACTTCCATTAAAAAAGTAAATGCTCGACTCCTAGCCCAAGGAAACTTTGCATGGGGTCCCTAACATGGAGACCTTGTCTCACTACCTTTTATCCTAACTCAAGGATCTAGAAATACACTAGAGGTTTCTTAGAATAAATCTAACTATTTATTCCAAAACAGTACTCCCTGTCAAAGTAAGTTGCTTATTCCCCAAATAGACACATACAAAACATATGAGTAGAGCTCAATTTTTCTTGGCAATATCAAATCTCAGGGCTAAAGGGGTATTGTTTTGATAATTCTTCTTTGGAAATTATAAAATATTAAATAGTATTTCATTTATAAGCCATCTCTTTGAATCATTTTGATTAACATTTATTATTCACTTTAAAGATCACAATATACTTACTTTTACTTCTTTATATGTTGTAAAGACCTTTTGCTAAAAACAATATAGTTCAGATCCAGTGAAGAATGCATTTTGAATCATTTTTTCCAGCAGTGAGTGATGGATTTGAGCTGATCCAATCACCCTATTACTTGGTCCCCTTCAAACAAATGGCTTATCTTCAAGACAGCTGAATGGCTTTAGAGGCATGAGCTATGGCTATGAAACAGTGTAACTTTAGAAATGCTTCATAAATTGAAACTGGTATGCTAAAGAAACTATTAAAAAGTCAACCACCACCAGGTTAACTTTTTTAGTGTAAAAAGGCTACCTAGTAATGATAATACATACATTTAAATAGATCTATAAAATCTCCAATGGATTTTGTAACTGTCAGATACCTGGCAGTAAACAGTTTTAAAATAGGAACAAGATCAAGTTCCCTATCCACCTGCCAATTCCCAAACTCATGAACCCAGCTTATCTTCTCATGACAGCAGCATAGTTTAACTATTTTCCCATGCAAGAAACTGTTCCCAAGAAGTACACTTTAAATTTAGAAGTAAAAAGTACCTAAAGCAAAAGTTAAACTGTAATTGTTGATGGTAAAAGTAAACATGTAAGGAGTCATAGCTACGATAACAATGAAGATGCCAGTTCAAAACATCTCCCTACTTTCCAAGAATCTTCTTAGACTGGGCATTACTGACAAAGATTCCTCCAACTGAAATTAGTGGTGGAGGGGGAAGAAACTAAAGACATGCACATACATCACTTCTCTGTACACTGTACAAATTTCTAATACTTCATTTCTCATGCTGTACTCTGTTTATCCATTGACATTTTGGGTCTATTAGATCTGAGCTTCCTAAGGGCAAGGCCTATTTCATGTTGTAGCACCAACACAGAGGAACTTGAGCACTCAGTCAATAAGTAAATGAATATAGTATCACCCTCATAAACTTTCATGACTTTGAAGATTTCAGTCTTCAGCCATTAAAGGTACTCCAGTCTCCCTCTCTAGGGCAGATTTTTGTTTTTATAACTCCTCTGCATCTCTGTATAACTTTTCCACATATGTAGTATATATTGCTAAATATTATGTTGGGTTTGAGCTTTTATATATAACAAACTGTTACACATCTTCTGCCCCTTGCTTTTCTCACACAGCATTGTTGTGAGAGCCATAAATGTAAATGGGTGGAATTGTGCTTCACTCATTTTCACTGCTGCATAATAGTCCATTGTTCCATACTTTGTCATTCTCTTCTCAGAGGTCATTTGAACTAGTTCCAGGTTTCGCTATAACAAATGGTAACTGTTATGAACAATCTTGTAAATGTCTCCTACTTCCAGCACACATGTAAGAATTGCAATGGGTTTTTTGTGCCACATTTTCCAACACCTTTGTCTGCTCTTGCAATAAATGTGTGTGTGTATTTAATTAAACTGTATTGAGAAGATGGCTAATGGGTGAAAATGTAGGCAAATCAACCAGTTGAGATTAAATGAAAACTGAAAGCCGGCGTTATCAACACTGTAATTCAAACAGCAAGGGGGAAAAGGGCAAAAGAATGGATGGGCAGTGTCTGAGTTTCCTGGGTCTACTCTAACAAAGTGGTACAAACTGTATAATTTACAACAGAAATTTCTTCTCTCTCAGTTTTTTAGGCTACAAGCCTAAAATCAGAGGGTCAGCAGGGCCATGCTCCTCTGCAAGGCTCAAGGGGAGGGTCCTTCTTGCCTCTTCCAGCTTCTGGTGGTTGCAACCACGGCATTTCAATCTTTGTGTCTGTTATCACATGACCTTTTTCTTTGTGTTCTTCTTTATGTGTCTCTACATGATGTTCTCCACTAAGGACACCAGTGATATTAGATTAAGGGCCCACCCTACTCCAGTATGACCTTAACTAGTTATATCTACAATGACCCTATTTCCAAATAAGGTCATATTTCAAGGTACAGGGGTCTAGGTCTATCAATATGTCTTTCTTGGGGAGACAATCCAATTCATAACAAAGAGGTTAACTACAGAAATTAACAATCTACAAAATGATCATGTGGTTACAATCAGAATAATTTAGTTTGTCAATCCATCTATAAGCATTCACTAAACATCTACTAAATTAACCAGCACTGAATTGGAGCTTCTTAGAATAATTAAATTACGTGAGACCAATAATTTCTGAAGACACTCCTCACTCAGCATACATAATTGTTTAATCCTGTTTCCAGAGAGATAAAAAATCAGTCAGTAAATATATATTAGGCAACTACTCTGGACCACATTGGGAAATTCTAAAAAAATGAGATTGGTCTTCAAGGAGCCATCGACTGAGTTGGGGAGATGAATAAATATAAGACACATTAAATAGTGATAAAGATAAGGAATATTTGTACATTAAATAATAATAGAGACAACAACACAGGCAATACTATTCAATTAAGGCAAAACAGACCATCTGTTCATCAATGATCATGGCTGCCATTTACTAATCCTTTATTATGTGCCAGACAGTGTTTTAAGCACAGATGAACTCATTCAATGCTCCCAACAACCTCATAAGGTAACTACTATTACCATCTTCATATGAAAACACACAACCCCAAGGAACAAGAAGGTTAAACAATATGTCCACTAAGAACTGTCAATGTTAGAATTCAAACCCAGTCAGTCTGGCACTCCCATCCACTAACAGGTAGTTGTTACTCTAACTCTCTAATGGATGATCAAATTAAAAATGAGGACATTATGCCTCCTGCTTACACAGCTGAATAAAAAAGATTCTTTTTGGAATTCTATCTCTATATAACAAAATCAGATGATCACAATGAACTCTAGCCTTCATTTTAAAGATAAGTAAACAAGTAATGACTTTCCCCCAAAATCCATGTCTGTGAGGCACATAGTACATGCCTCTTGTTTGTCCACTGCAATATTACCTTGTATCATGGAGGAGATTTTTCAAACTATATTTTAAAAGAAGGAAAAATTTATTACTAGCAGACAAGAATAGAATAAATACCCCATGAGGCACAACTATGATAAAATGAAGCCTTTGTTAAAATGCCCATCAGCATATACGTAGCTAGATGAGTTATTCTTCAAACTAGTTCCTTTAGATGGTGTGCACTTATTACAGCAACACTATCAACACTCCAAGTATTCTTCCAGTTCTTTTGAAACTGTCTTTAGAATTTAAAACCACATAAGATATTTTCTCATGAATTTTACCATATCTCAATTTTTAAATGGAAAACATGCTTCCCACAGCATGAGTGGCCACTCCATCTATTTCATAGATGGGCCTCAAAATGATTTTGGCCTAGAGCCAAAAACCAAGTCCTCACTCAAAGATTTGACACCACTGAGGATAGTTTCTTAAAGTGCCATGGGCTCTTCTTTTTAAAGATTTTATTTTATTTTTTAGAGAGGGGAGGAGAGAGAAAGAAGGACAGAAACATCAATGTGTGGTTGCCTCTCATGTGCCCCCTACTAGCAACCTGGCCTGCAACCCAGGCATGTGCCCTAGACTGGAAATCGAACTGATGACCCTTTGATTCACAGGCTGGCACTCAACCACCGAGCCACACCAGCCAGGGCTAAAGTGCCATGATCTCTTAAGGCAATTTCAAAGAAGAGTTCCAAAAATGGGCTGGATAGTTTTGATTTGGAGTTTCCTGTTCCTTCTCTTAATGTGCTAAAGGTAAAAAGCAGAAAGGGAGGTTGGTCTCTCAACTGTTGAAAATGCTAAGCTTGATACATCTTAATTAGTCATAATTTATAAGACCAGGTTAACCTTCAAGGTTCAAAGAGATCAGCAGCAGGGCTAGTAGCCTGCCCAACAGGTCATTTGACATAGTAGTTAGAGCAGTGTCCAAAGGCAATTTCTAAAGATTGGCTTCATAAGAAGCCTTGGAAATTCAGAAAGAGAAAGACTTGCAAGTGACCCAGAGTACAGACAATGTTTATCTTCCTGTGTGGGGCAGTTACCTATTATTCTAGCCATAAATACAAGTGGCCACTCATTCCTGCTATAGAATAGAAGAAAGTGAAAGAACCGAATGAATGAACACACACACATTTCTAGAATTTAGCACTGTTAGCAGGGAGGAAGTTTTCAAAGATGTAGAAGTAATCATACAAAAGACAGAAATAAAAAAGCAAGGAAATGAAGAGGAACCAAAACCAGTGTCAAAAGAATGGCAAAGAAAGGGAAAATGAAGAAATTCTAGTAGTGTAACAGTAACACATAGGAATCCCACACAGATAATTTCCATGGCTTTTGAAGGAGCAATATACTGCTCCCAATAGGGCTATTCATGAGATGTATTGTCTTTCTGTAGATAGTATCTGAGACATTCATAATTCTACAAACATAATTCAACATCTAATCATGATAAAAATAAACTCTCAGCAAACTAGGAATAGTCAATGGAACCTATGAAAAACCTATAGCTAACACCATACTTAATGGTGAGAGATGGAATACTTTCCCCTAAGTGTTGGAAAAACGTAATGAAGGTGCTCTCATTGCTTGCATTCAATATCTTTCAGAGACACACAAAAAAAGGCATAACATATTGGAAGGAAGAAGTAAAAGTGTATTTGCAGATGGTATGACCATGTATGTAAAAAAAGCCTATGAACATTATAGAAAACTATAGAATGAATACATTTAGTAAGGTTGCATGATACCCAAGTCAGCACAAAAATTAATTGTATTTGTATTGTTAGTAATGAATAAATGGGCACTAAAGTATGAAATATCATTTGTATAACATACAAATGAAATATTGAGGGATATATTTAACAAAATGTACATAAGATCCATAGCTGAAAACTATAAAACACAGCTAAGAGAAATTAAACAAGACCTAAATACATGGAAATAATATATCATGCTCAAGGATCAGAAAACTCAATTTTGTTATGATGTTAATATTATATGTAGATTCAATGCAATACCTATCAAATCCAAATGGGCTTTGTGGTAGAAATTGACAAGATGATTCTGAAATACATATAGACAAGCAAAGAACCAAGAATAACCAAAATAATCTTGAAAGAAAAACAAAAGAATAACATTGGGGTACTTCCACTACCCAATTTCCAGACCCACTATATATAATGCCTCCGTAATCAAGATACTGTGGTACTAGCATAAGGATAGATATACACATCAATGGAACATAATAGAGTCCAAAATCAGGCCCATCTTTTGGAGGTCCCAGCAATGGCCAATTGATTTTAAACAAAAGTACCAAGGTAATTCAATGGGAAAAGAATAGTCTTTTCCACAAATGATGCTGGAACTTGATCCTTACTTTACCCAATACACAAAACAACTTGAAATGAAGCATAGAAGTGTTAATTAGTTTTACAATGCTGCACTGCAAACTCAGTAGCTAAACAGAACACATTAATTATCTCACAGTTTCCATGGGTTGTGGGTCAAGAGTCTCAGCACGGTTTAGCTGGATCTTCTGCTCAAGGTCTCATAACACTGTAAACTCAAGGGAAGGAGATTACACAGGGTGTGAATACTAGGAAATGAAATTCAGGGGGTAGGGGAGGGCCACCCTACAGTCTGCCTGCCACAATGGAGCTAAACATAAGAGCTAAACTGTGAAAGTCCTACAGGGAGACATAGGAGAAAATCTTTGGGAACTTAGGTTAGGCGAAGATTTCTGAGAGTACAAAAAGCATAAGCCATAAGTGGAAAAAAAAATGATAACCTGGATTTTATCACAATGAAAAACCTTTGCTCTTTCCATGGCACAGTTATGAAAACAAAAGGATAAATCACAATTTGGGAGAAAGTACTTGGAAATCACATATCTGACATGTGAGGTCTTATATCCAATAATAAGACAGACAATCCAATTAGAAACAGGCAAAAGATTTAAGCAGGCACTTTACAAAAGATATACGAATGGCCAATAAGCACATGAAGACATACTCACCATCACTAGTTATTAGGAATAAGCACATTAAAACCACAACGTGCTACAATTACACAACCACTGGAATAGCTGCAATTTAACAAGACAGATAATAACAAGTAACAGTGAGGACATGGACCATGCAGAACTCTCATACTTTACTTTCCAGTGAGAATGCAAAATGGCACACCCACTTTGGAAAATAGTCTGACAGTTTCTTGTAAAGTTAGATATACTAACTTTTTTATACTAAAGTTAGATATACTAAGTATATGGCTCAGCAATGCAACACTTAAGTATTTACACAAGACAAAAACACAAGTCTACATAAAGACCTATAAAAATGTTCATAGCACTCAATTCATAATGGCCAAAAAATGGAATCAACTCAATGTTCATCAACATGGACAAATTATGTTACAGTCCCACTTCAGAATACTACTCAGCAACAGCTGATACATGAGACAATGTGGATGAATGCAAAATGCATTCTGCTAAGAAAAAGGAGAAAACCACAAGATACTATATAAACCTACCCTCAGCACATTTCAAAGAAGTATTCAGATCACATTCTTTGACCATAATGAAGTTAAATTAGAAATCAAGTTTTAGCCCTGGCTGGTGTGGCTCAGTGATCCAGTGCCAGCCTGGGAATCAAAGGGTCACCAGTTTGATCCCAGTCTAGGGCACATGCCTGGGTTGCTGGCCAGGTCCCCAGTAGGGGGTATGTGAGAGGCAATCATACTTTGATGTTTCTCTCCCTATGTCCCTCCCTTCCCCTCTGTCTAAAAATAAACAAATAAAATATTTTAAAAAAAGAAATAAGATCTTAACATAGAAAATGTATTTGTAAATTTAAAAACAGACTTCTAAACAACTCACAGGTGAATGAAATAATCACAATGGAAATCAGAATATACTAGAATAAATAAATAAATAAATAAATAAATAAATAAAATTATGTTCTGAAATATCCAAACAGCAGAATAAATCTAAAGACAGAAGGAGAAAATGAAGAGTGATTTCCAGGGTATATTTTAAATGAAAGAAAGCAAGAAGCTGAATAGTGTATGTAGTATATTTTTTTGGTGTAAGAAAAGGAGGAAATGCAATTGTGTGTGAGTGTGTACACACCTGATCAAATTTGCAAAAGAAGAAACATAGAAGAATGAACTAAAAACTGATGATATTTATTGGTGGTGGGGGTGGTGGATAGCAAGCCTGACAGAAGACTAGGGTGGAGATAAAGATTCTCAGAATATACCTTGATATTAATTTGACTTAAAATCATGAAATTTTTACTCACTAAAAATTAATCAAAATAACTTGAGAATATAATTATGCATATTCATTTCCACATAGCGACAAACCTCATACTGCATAACCACAGCTGACAAACCCCTGGTAAAAGTAATCAAGAAAAAAGACAGACAGCAAAAATAAATAATATTAAGATTTAAGAATGAAAAGACAGACATAACTACAGATATGGCAGATATTAACTGGTAGTTCACAATCTTCCCACACCAGGCCCAGGTGGTTCTAGGGGTATTATGTTCTTACCACAACATTAAATTAACAGATAACTCCAACCTTATACAAACTTCTAAGAGATCAGGAAAAGGGAACCCCAGTACTCTCAACTCACTTTACCAGGCTAGCAAAATGATACTTAGCTAGACAAGGACAGCATATAAAAGGAAAATTAAAGCCAAATCTCACTCACAAATACAGATGTAAAAATCCTGAAGAAAATACTACCAATCAAATCCAGCAATAAGAAACAACTGGGTTCAGGTGCAGCAGTGCAAAGCTAATTAATGTTCCAACATTATATTAGAAAATCTCTTTTAATAGCTCATGCATCAATAGATTTAAAAAGGGGAGGGGAATGCATCTCCATACAGGTAGAAAAGAAGGCTGATAAAATTCAACATCTATTTATGCAAAAAAATGAGCACCAGATGTGTGCCTACACAAAATCTAAAGTAAACATAATACTGTCTGATAAAATATGTAAAACATTGCACCCTCTCAAATACAGATCCTGGACCCCAACAGAATCAGAAACTCCAGCCTGCCTGCCAGTGAAGCTGTCAGTTGAGCCATGCCCTCAGGTGATTCTGATGAGCTAGCTTCTCAAAGTCAAAGTGCATGTCAAAGCAGCACAAGGGCATCACCTGGGACCTTGCTGCAACTGAGAAGTGTTCTCAACAGCAGAAGACCCACCAAGTCTGAATCTGCATTTCAACCTGAAGTCCAAATGATTAGCAGGGCTATCAGGTTGGGGACATGTGCATTCCTATCACAGTTACTCCTAAGGAGCACACCAGAATCACTGAAGCACTTTAAAATGCAGATAGACTCATAGATAGAGAACAGGATGGCAGCTAAGTATGATGGGGAGGGTAGGAGTTGGAGAGATTGAGCAAAAAGGAAAAAAGACTCATGAACAGGGACAACAGTGTGGTGATCGCAGGGGGAGGGAGTATACGGGGACTAAATGGTAATAGGGAGAAATACAATAAAAATAAAATGAAATGCAGATGTCTGATCTCCCCCACATCAAAAAAATCTGAAGGTCTGTGGATGGGGCCTGGTCAGTAAGTTGTTAAAGCTCTCTAGGTGATGCTAAAAAGCAGCCAGTATGGCAAACCACCAGGTTTTCCAGCCCAAGAGAACTTATGTTGAGGGACTCCAGAGCCCGGCTCTGAAGAGCCAGAGAAGGAGTTCCTCAAGTTCTTTGAAGATGCCCCCAACAAAGATGCTTGCATTTCACATCTATATCAATGCTGACTTCTTAAACCAGCTTACCAAACTGAAACAGAGAAAGGAACTCTCTGGTACTCAGTGGGGATGCTGTGAGGATTCAAATGAGATGTTATGTCACAGCACTGGGCAAAGGGCTTGAACCAGATTACACAGACCATTAATGCTGGGTTATATTGAGGTGGCAGTGGCCTTGACAGTCAATCTACTGACATCACCAGCAAACTTAGGTCAAATTTCTCTCTCCAAACAGGGCTGTCTAGCACTGGAGCCACTAGGCCATATAAATCACATGAAATATGTGATGAACATATAAATTGTTCATGTGAATGAACACATGAAATATGGCTAGTTCAAACTGAGGGATGCAGTAAATATATTCACCAGATTTCAACAACTTAGTATAGAAAAAGGGGAAGACATCGTACTAATTCTTATACTGATTACATGTTGAAATGGTATTGTGGATATACTGGGTTAAATCAAAATCTACTATAAAAATTGATTTCATCTAAGATTCTGCACTTCTCCCAAACTCCCTAGAGCTGAGGAGCACCAGGGGTATCAGGATATTCTTTACTGACAAGGGAAAACTGTTTGGTGGCACAAAAGGATGAGAACCTCTGAGGGAATGATCATATCAATTCAGAGTTGATAATAGCAAAGAAAAGGAATGGCCAGCAGGATTACACTCAGCACCAACTTTCAAAATCAGTTATTATGTCTTGAAACAAGGGCTATAAAGAGGTGAGGGTCAGCTCCAATTGCCTTCTCTATGTGAAGGCGGTAGGGACTTGAACTTGCTCTCCGACCAGAACCATTGATGAGTACAAGGTACACTTCTGGACTAGGAAGCTCAAAATGGAATCTTCACTGGGGTTTCTTATTTCCTACCTGCCACATAACAAGGTCAAGGGCAGCACCCTTTTGGGCTTTCACTGAAACCAAATGCAAGTCTTCCTTCTCAGTGTGACCCACAAATAGTACTGACATGTCATGGCCAGGAGTCACTGCTGTGCAGGGACATTTCTTATTTCAGTAAAACAGTTCAAGCCAATTACAGCCCTGTTGGAATGAGTCCTGACAGCACAGTCCCAGTTCTCCTCATTCCCCACCTAAATCATCTTAGGGCCATGAAAGAATTGAAAGTTCAGACAAGGAAGGGCATTACAAGCACTACCACCTGATGCTACAAATCCCCTTCAGGGCCCACCTCTGCCTCCAGAGCTTCCACTAAGAGAAGAAAGCAGGACACTCTGATGTAACAGCCCCTTCCATTCTAAGAGTCACTGGGAAACAGTGTTTCCTTCTCACAAAAATCTCAAGGATGTGATAGCAACATATAACAAAACTAAAGAAAGGGCCTCACTGTTTAGTCAAGGTCTGAAGGCAAGGGAATCCAAGCTGGAGGCATTACAAACAAGTTACTCTTCTTTTTATTTTCAGTTATTACCCTTCAACTTCCCTTAGCCCTTCTGTGAGGGCAGGGGTAGGGAAACAAACATAATTGCAAAGTACTCATGACAATAGTCCAAAAATCCAGAAGCTGGGAAGAAAAGGGTGGGAAAGCAATGTGTGAGACCTCTTCCAGCACTGGACTCAAAGAAGTTACGTATTCATTTGCTAATTGACCATGGAAAGAAAGGCTAAGCATGAGCTCTTTGCTTCATCTTGCAGTCATGGAATATAATCCCCAGACAGACAACAGAATTTGTTGAAATGAACACATTCAAACAATTCTAAACTGTCCTCCCTTGCCCAGTTCAAGATAAAGCATGTTTAGTAAATGTGTACTGCATGAAGAGGGCCATGTTAGGTTTCACCTACCCAGAACAATGTCTCCAACCTCAGCCATCTTTCTTATGAGCTTGGAAGATGAAAAAAATTAATACTGAAATACACACAAGTGTTCCTTATGAAGACAAAGAGTTGAGGAACACAATTCTAAACTAATATAATAAGTACATGAAATTTCTAAGAGCTACTTAGGGAGTCATTTCAAGATATTGAGAAATAAATTCAAGTAACAAAAAAAAAGCACTTGGCACATGTCCTGTACAAGCAAGGAAGGCAGTGTGGACCTGGAGAGCAAATGAGTCCCTGGATTTCTTCTTGTGCAAACCCAACAGGGTGAGCATCCAATCTAGTGTGGGTAAAAGAACTCAGTAGAGCCTCAAGCTGCACTAAGGAGCTAAGGTAAGGTTTTGATTTGAAAAAGGAAAAACTTCCTTTCTGAGACACTGAAGAAAAAGGCATGCAATGTTCCATTATGGAGAGATGGCCTTGTGATTGTTGGTTATACAGTACTATCATTTTAGGAATAAAGAAAATAGAAGCTCGGGGACTTCTGGCCAAGATGGAGGCGTAGGCAGACACACTGTGCCTCTTTTCACAACCAAAATTAAGGGCAACAAAGATTTAGAAACAAGAAAACAACAAGAACTCAGAAAATCAAACTGTTTGGAAGTCCAACAACGATTCATCCAGACCGGTAAGAGGGGCGGAGTCGCGGCAGGAAAAAGCGGAGGTGCGGACGGGCACGCAGGCAGCAGCGGCTGGGAGCCCCCAGGTGCACAGGCGGCGACTAGCAGACCCCGGACACGGGGCGGCAACTGTGCAGAACCAGTGAGGCCGCACAAGGCGGCTGGCTGACCGGGTGGTCCCACATTCACGCGCAGACAATCCAGGCAAAGGGGAAGCGGTGAAAGGGACCGGAATCCCAGAGTGAGCAAAGCAAGCTCCATTGTCTCCTCTCAGACCCCGCCCCCACATACAGCGTCACTACCCAGCGACTGGGCTGTCCCGCCCTGGGGAACACCTGAGGCTCCACCCCTCACTATGTAACAGCCGCGACTAGACCAAAAAATCCCCCAAAAAACCCAGAAATAAAAATGGCTCAAACCGGAGAACAAATCAAAGCCCCAGAGCCAATTTATCTAAGCGATGAAGAGATTGCCAACCTATCAGATGCACAATTCAAAACCCTGGTGATCAGGATGCTTACAGAATTGGTTGATTTTGCTCACAAATTAGATGAAAAAATGAAGGCTACAATAAGTGAAATGAAGAAAGATGCATGGG
>PVKU01016146.1:0-15653 GCA_004027475.1 Anoura caudifer | reverse complement strand
GTTATCTACAAAAGAGTTCCCATAAGACCATCAGCTGATTTCTCAAAAGAAACCTTACAGGCAAGAAGGGGCTGGAAAGAAGTATTGCCAAGTCATGAAAGGCAAGGACCTGCATCCAAGATTACTCTATCCAGCAAAGCTATCGTTTAGAATGGAAGGGCAGGTAAAGTGCTTCCCAGATAAGGTCAAGTTCAAGGAGCTCCTCATCACCAAGCCCTTATTATATAAAATGTTAAAGGGACTTATCTAAGAAAAAGAAGATCAAAACTATGAACACTAAATGACAACAAACTCACAATTATCAATACCTGAATCTAAAAAAAACAAAAACAGAAACAATGTTTTTAACAAAACAACTAGAACAGGATCATAGAAATGGAGATCACATGGAGGGTTATCAGTGGGGAGGGGGAGGGAAAGACTGGGGGAAAAGGTACAGGGAATAAGAAGCATAAATGGTATGTACAAACTAGACAGGGGGAAGTTAAGAACAGTATAGGAAATGTAGAAGCCAAAGATATGTATGACCCACGAACATGAACTAATGGGGGGAAATGCTGGTGGGAGGAAGGGTGCAGGGTTGTTGGGAACAAAGGGAAGAAAAAGATGGGACAACTGTAACAGCATGATCAATAAAATACATTAAAAAATAAAAATAAAGAAAAACAAAAGCGATCAAACCACGAAGCCATAATTACATAAGATTTCATGACATGAGGAAATGTTTACAATATTCTTGAATTAAAAGAAAGCATATTACAAATGGCATGTACATGGTAATTCCATTTATAAAAATGTTACACAAATATTTTAATGTATTTTAAAATGTACTGGGATTTAAACCAAAATGTGGTTTTCTCTAAATACTGACACTATGGATGGGCTTTAAAAAAAAACTGGTTTATAATTTATAAAATCTTTAGTGTACTTTTTATTTTTGAGAAATGCATACACTTGCATAATCAAACCCTAACAAGGTGCAGAACCCTCCCAACACTCCAGAGCGTTTTCTCATGCCCATCACCAATCAATGGACATTTCTGCCCAGAAGCAACTGTTGATCTGACTTCCATCACCATGAGTTAGTTTTGCATATTCTAGAATAGCACATAAATGAAATTATACAGTATCTATTTTGTGTCTGTCTGCTCTTTGAGATCAATCAATGTTGCATCAACACCATGTTATATCAGTGTACCAGTAATTCCTTCCTGTTTATTGCTGAGTGGTATTCCACTGTATACCACAGTTCTTTTCTCCATTTATCCGTTAACAGACATCTGGGCAGCTTCCAATTTTTGGCTATTATGAAAAAATATGTCATGATCATTCTTGTATAAGAATCATTGTGGCTCTTTGAGGGAGATGTTGTAGCAGCTGTAGCAGAGCTCTGTTCTGCCCGCTCCTGCTTCTGACGCGCCGCTGACTGCTCTCGCTGAGAACGGGTCAGTCAGGCAGCAACACTACAGCTATGGTTTTCAAAGACAGCGGAGAAACACTGGTGGAACCAGAGGTGGCGATTCACCGACTTACAATTACTCTAACCAACGGCAATGTAAAATCTTTGAAGCACATGTGTGCTGATTTGCTCAGAGATGCAAAGGATAAGAACCGGGAAGTGAAAAGACCAGTTCGATGCCTACCAAGACCTCAAAAATCACTGTGGGAAAAACTCTGTGGGACTCGGGATTGTTTTCAGAAGAGGATCCACTTGCACAGTCCTTCTGAGATTGTTAAGCAGATTACCTCCATCAGTACTGAGCTAGAAGTCAAGGTTGAAGTAGCCACTGCAGATGCGTAAATTAGCCTTTTAAATAACTGATTATCAGTTGCTAAGAAAAAAAAATCTTTGAGGATGTATGTTTTTATTTCTCTTAAATAAGGAGTGGAATGGCTGCATAGTATGGTGAGTATATGTTTAACCTTTAAGAAACCACCACAATTTTCCAAAGTATTTGTATTATGTCCTATGCTTAATAGAAATGTATGATGAAAGAGCCTCTCCAACCTTTGACGTTTTTTATTTTTTTCACTTTAGCCAGTCTAATGGGTATGTAGAATAATATCTCACGGTGGTTTTAATTTTATTTATTATTTTTGTCTGTATTTTCTATATATTGTCTGAAATGAACATGTAGAATAAACCAACGATCCTTTATCCAAAATTTCTGAGTTCAGAAATGTTTGGAGCGCTGGCT
Organism: Anoura caudifer; assembly: GCA_004027475.1. NCBI lineage: Eukaryota > Metazoa > Chordata > Mammalia > Chiroptera > Phyllostomidae > Anoura > Anoura caudifer. Next base: position 13,455 of record PVKU01016146.1, on the reverse strand, counting down.
GGTGTTGCTCAGTGGGTTGGGCATTGCCCTACAAACTGAAAGGCTGCCAGTTTGATTTCTGGTCGGGGCACATGCCCAGTTGGGGCCATGCAAGGGGAAACCGATTGATGTTTCTTTCCCTTTCTCCTCTCTCCCTCCCGCCCCCTCTCTCTAGAAATAAATAAAATCTTAAAAAAAAAAAAAAAAAAAAAAAAAAAAAAAAAAAAAAAAAAAAAAAAAAAAAAAAAAAAAAAAAAAAAAAAAAGAACTGGTTGCAACTCAGAATTTTGTTTTTTTTCCATGCACTATGTATCTACCGTGTAATTATGTAACATCTCCAGCAGGGTAATCAAATACCCTGTAATCTAATACACCAATATTCCTGCAGCAAATATGTGAATAGGCACACTAAGTAGGATTAAGATTATAAATATCCTCAGGTTAGGTTAGGTCAGGTTTTGCTACCAAATAAGTTTTAGCACAAGTAATGAAAACTAATCTGAGTTTTTAAAGCTTTTTAAATCTTGGAATTAATGATATAGTCAAAACCAGGGCTCAGTTTTCTTGGATCTTTCAACTACCCCAAAGTTATACCCCAATCATTTTATATTTTATATTTAAAATATATCATTTTATATTTTTTTCTCCTTTAAAAAATAAGTACCACTCATTTGTATTTCCCTATTACTTATTTCAGATCTTAATTATTAAGTTATTTATTAAATGAATAAATGGTATCATCTTGTTCTCTCAGTGAGATACATCGTTTGATAGTAGAGGGTGGTATGAACACGACTTTTAAGCTCCTCTAACACACAAGGCAGAGCGCACACACAAACACGCACACGCTGACTGACTGAACCCGCCTGAAGGCAGACTCTCACTTGAAAAGTGCTGCAAATAAGGAGTAAGAATGCTGATGCTCCCTCTGTATTTACCTTTCTATCTAAACAAACACACAGCACTTACTATGCTTCGGACAATGTCCCAAACATTTCACAAATATTGACTCATGAAAACCCTATGTTATTAACCTTTCTTTATAGATACAGAAACAAAGAGATAGGTTACATAACTTAAAGCCACAGAGCTAAAAAATGGTAGATCTAGGACTTAAATCTAGATAGTGTGGTTCTAGATTGTATTTTTAACTACCATACAAATCCTGAAAATAATAAATATACCACATACCTACATGTACACAGAAGAAAAAATAAAAACACTATTGAAGAATTTTTCAGTGTTTCAATGCTGTCTACTTTGAATTCTGCCCATCTTCACAATAATGCTGTGTGGAAAACAATTCTACAGAAGAAGAAAAAATAGACTAAAGCATGCCTTAATTCTACAGTTTCTTAAGGGCCCGAACTGTATTTTATTCAATTCTACATCCTTAGTTCCTGCTGCACTGCCCAGCACACAGGTACTTAATGTTGATTTTTGTTTGATCGACTGAACAGTTTGAACAGATTTCTTGACCTCTAATTAATCTGTTATCACCAGGACTTTGCAGCCCCAGGCTCAAGTACAATAAGTAGTACATAATAAGTGTTCAAAGTTTGTTGAAAGCATAAAAAAATTGCAAAGATTTCCAATCTAGGTTTACTAACTACCAACTTAACCTTCTACTGCCATTGGTAGCTGTTCTAATTCCCTGACTCCAAGTGGAGAACCATTAAACACCAAAAATATATTTTTTTACTTAAAAATTTTCTCTATTCCACCCCCCTTTTCTCTATCCTATGCTCTAGTTTCAGGCCACAAAACCTAAATAATTGCAACAGTCGAACTTGGATGTCCCTGTCTCTAGTCATGTGCTTCTCAAATATAACTTTCATAAAGTACTCTAAACAATTAATCTACAGTATGACTCTGACCATACCACTTACTGCCAGAACTTTTCAATGGTCCCCCATATTGTAACAAAGACCATGTCTATTTACATGAGCTAGAGTCTATCCTTGTCCTGGCTTTTCTCACCTGCCAGTTTTATCTATCCCCGCTTCTTGACTCAGACCCCATGCTTTAGGATCATCACATTGCTTCTAAGTCCTCCCACACACCGTGGTACCTTCTGCATCAAGACCATTCTCATCCAGTCTCTGCACTGGTAGTGTACTAGCTACTGTGCAGTCATTTAAGATCAGTTCGGGTACCCTCTCTTCTGGGAATCCTTTCTTGATCACTACCCCTCCAAGCTCTCATAACACCCTATACTTGCTTATCATCATTCAGTTTTGCTATCATTTGTTTATATGGTTTCCTTGATGGCCAGATCTATGTCTTATTCAATTCTGCATCATTAGTTCCTGCCACGATGTCTGGCACACAGAAACTTAATGTATTTTGGTTGACTGACTAATAGAACAGGTTTTTGGACCCCTAATTCAGTGGTCTTTCTATCAATTGTTCAGGAACAGACTTCTACAATACTGATTATTCTAATGAAGAAAACGTTTGCTGTCAATACTTTACTATATTCTTAAATAATTTATTAAGATGACCAATAAATCACCTTTGTGAACATTAAGCAAAAGTTGGACAAATAATTTTCAGAGTGACCATTCTTCATATTATGGAGTTCATCTTTAAGCTCTGTTTCACATGTTCAAAAAAAAGCAATACATCATGTCTCATCTTTCATTTGTATGAAAGCTTTAGAGGAAATTGTCTACATCTTTTCTGTGCTTTGAATAGTGCTTAGGATTATTATAGTTACCCCAATAAAAATTAAGTATTCCCACAATACACATAGTTCTACAAAGTCCTGTTTTTCCTATTACAACAAAATAACTAAGTAGGCTCTCAAAAAGGGGAGATAAATTTTCAGGTAGTTCTTACATATTAGTTTTTTCTGTTTAAAATTTCATTTTAATGAGAACAGACTGGGGAGATTCTGGCAGTCTCACCTGGCTGAGAGTAATCACGCCAGGACGCTACCGCTGCGCTGTCTGGGCACGGACACTGGCACAAGGCAGCACTGCACAGGCAGCACACGTCACTTACTGTCTGCACTGCTTTTTTATTTTTATAGATTTGAATACAAAATATACAGATCATCCACTCTGCTTCATTTTCAAAATGTAAGCAAAAGGGAATTACGTTTTAAAAATACTTTCCAGAAAAGTGGGTTTCAAGAACTGTCATTACCATTGTGCACGTAGGTGAGCCTTCTTTCTTCTCTGGTTACAATGTTGGAGATCCAAATATCGTTGCTGTGTATAAAAGCAATCCAGTCTGGATCAGCTGGGCACAATTTTGGATCCATCCGAATGTTGGGACAACTAGTCTCCACTAAATTGGGCCGTAAGGGTTGTTGCTAGAAAAGTAAACATTTTAAGGCAAGAATCAAGTTAATACATACATACTCCTTATTTATTGTTCTAGAAAACAATAATTCCAAGTAAAATGTCAACTATGATAACTGCACCCCGGAAAAAATATTTTCATATACCTTAACTTGTAAGAAAGGACTCATTTTTTAGAAATATGAATTAGAAAGCTAAGCATAACAGGAGAGGAAATAAAGATGATATAACAGCACTTCATAAATTTTGTTGCCCAAACCTATTTAACAGAATAATTATTATTTATGAAATACTTTTATTAAACACTTATTTTATTTATTAAACATTTCAAATTAATTTTACCAATATAAAATAGTTGGCTCATAAAAATCTCATGAAAGCCAGAATCATCACAATTCTATCAAAAGAATAGTTCTAGTAGCATATAAAAAATAGCCTGGAACAAAACCAAACATTTAAACCATTTATTAAGATGAATTAAGCTTTTAACAATACCAAAAATGGACCGCCTTGTGATAACATCCTCCCAGACCTCCCTTAGCACTTGAAAAGTGGGCATTGATGCCCTCTACACAGCAAGTGTTTTTAGTATTTAAAACTGTTTATTAGTGTCACCGGAAAAATGAACTCTTAAATTGGAAATTAACAGCCACATTTCCTGTTTTCTTTACTACTAAAATTCTTAGTTGATGGGTAAACAGAGTACTTTGGTTTGTTTAATTAACTTTCTGATTTGGGTGCAAATAACCTTTAGGACCCCACAAATGTATTTAATGAGTAATATTGCCAACTTACAGTAAACCCCTGTGGCCCTCCATCTTTTACATGATATATTCCACTACCAGCTTGAAAGAGGAATGTTCCACTTCCTTGGTGATAATCATAAGAAGCAATTCCAACTGTTCCAATGCGTTTTCTTTCTCTTAATAGTTCTTCTTCTCGAGAATACATTCCATAATCCAGTGTGGCCTAATGCAAGCGAAAAGAGAAATCACCTGTTTCAGTCTTCTGAAAACTTGATTTTGCTTTTAGCACTGAAATTCTAGCATCTCCAATATCATTAAGTTTACATTTTCAGTGACCCCAAAATTCACCAGCAACTTTAAGTAGATTAATTTGAGGAGGTCTGCTGAAAGATATCTTGGTAAAGGGTCTCTAGATGGTTGTTATATACATTTGAGAACAAGAACTACATCTTATCACCTTGGCTTGGCATTCAAGATCTTCCACATTACTAAAATGTACTTAGCAGTTTTACATGCAGTTAAGAGGTTTGAATCTAGGTTTTGACCCTCACTAGAAGTCTGACTTGGACCAAGTAGCTTAATTTCTTCAAAACGGGCAATATAAGAAATCAACCAACGGATGCATAAGTAAGTACAACAACAAATGTTTTTCTCTCTCTAAAAAAAAAAAGAAAGAAAGAAAAAAAGAGAGAGAGAGAGAGATCTAGATAAGCTTCTTGGAAGGAATACACCACTCCAAAATTAAGTCAGCATGCTGAAAGTAAACATTGTTTTCAAAGATGGCAAATACAAACATATACTTGCAAACCTGAAATAATGTTAGATGAGATTTAAAAAGGGACAAATTTGGAATCCTGGTAAAAGCTTCCCTAGTTTCTTGTATTCATTGTACCATTTTTTAAATATATTTAAATTTTTTTTTTCATTTATGAGGGGAAGGGGGAAGAAAGAGAGGGAGAGAAACATCAGTGTGTGGTTGCACTTATGTGCTCCCCAGTGGGGACCTGGCCCATACCCTGCCCCTGACTGGGAATTGAACCGGAGACCTTTTGGTTTTTAGGCCAGCACTCAATCCACTGAACACCACCAGCCAGGGCCATTGTACCGCTTTTTAAAAAAACATTTTTTTAGCCCTGGCTGGTGTAGCTCAGTGGATTGAGTGTGGGCCTGTGAACCAAAGCATCGCAGTTTGATTCCCAGTCAGGGCACATGCCTGGGTTGCAGGCCAGTTCCTAGCAAAGGGACGCATGAGAGGCAACCATACAATGATATTTCTCTCTCCCTCTCTCTCTCTCCTTCCCTTCCCCTCTAAAGATAAATAAATAAAATGTTAAAAAGAAAGCTTTAAAAAAAAAAACAAACAAAAAAACCCAAAAAACATCATTTTTAAATCCTCACCTGAGGATATGTTTATTGATTTTAGAGAGAAAGAAAAGGTGTGGAGGACGGTAGTGAGAAAGAATAAATGTGAGAGAGAAACATCAATCAGTTGCCTCCTATACGTGCCCTGACCAGGGATCAAACCTGCAGCCTAACTATGTGCCCTGACCAGGAATCAAACTTGTGACCTTTTGGTTTATAGGTCAATGCTCCAACCAACTGAGCCACAGCAGCCAGGGTTCTTACTATAACTAATTTATAAATTAAACTTTATCAGAGGTATACATAACTGTATTACATGTATAGGAAAACACATAGTATATGTAGAGCTCAGTACCATCTGTGGTTTCAGGCACCCACTGGGGGTCTTGGAACGTATCCCCAACAAATAAGTGTGGGGGAACTACTGTATAGCCACACAATGGAATATTAGTCACCCATAAAAATAAATGAAGTATTGCTATTTGCTACAAAGTAGATGAATCCAGGAAACAGTGGTAAGTGAAACCAGTCATGGAGGCCCACATATTGCATAGGCAAATCTACAGTGACTCAAAGATTAGGGGCAGGGAGTGTGGGGAGACAGGGAGTGTCTGCTAATGGGTTTCTTTTGGGGATGATGAAATGTTCTAAAACTAGATTTGATGATAGCTGCATAACTCTGTCAATACACTAAAAACCACTGAACTGTGTATACTTTAAGTGAATTGCATGGTATGTGAATTGTATCTAAACAAAGCCAGCTAACAGAAGAGAAGAATGCAAAAGCATATTCCCTGTTAACATTAATCAAAAGAAAGCTGGAATGGCTGTATAAATATTAAAGTAATTTCACAGTAAAGAATATTGCTAGATACAAAGAAGGTCATTTCCTAACCATAAAGGATTCAATTTATCAGGAGGACACAATAATCCTATCTACTTATGCACCTAATAAGTTTCAAAAGAATAAAGCAAAAACTAATGGAAACACAAGGAAAAATGGTCAAATCTACAATTATGGTTGGAGATTTCAACATTCTCTTTCAATAACTGATAGAACAAACAGAAAATCAGTAAGGACACAGAAGACTCAAACAATATAATAAACCAATTTGATCCAATGATCATTTATAGACCCAACAATAGCAGAACATGTAATCTCTTCAAGTAAACACAGACCATTTACCAAGATGAACCATATTTGGGGCCATAAAACAAGACTCAATAATTTGCAAAAGATTCGTGTAAACAAAGTATGTTCTCTGATTCACATCTACTTCAAATATAAAAGCCCATCTGAATTTCTGCCTCTAAATAAATGCTAAAAACATATACCAGATCACAGGAATAACAATGTCTAATCCTACCTGAAAAAGATCCAATAGAGGCTTCCAAGAAAGCATTAAGACTGCTGCTTTGTTGATGGTTTTGGGAATTTCAGAATAAAACAGTGTATTTTCTCTGTTCTCACCAGACATAGCTATAAGAGAAAACAATCTTTTTTAAAATCATTTTTAAAAATAGTGATCTACTGCAATCACAGTAGTAGGTATCAAATGTCTTCTATATCTGCAAAGTTTTGTTCTCTATGGGATCTATACTAAACATTAACAAGTAGATGCACATGCCATAAGCCATGGGAATTTGCTGCAATAAAATTCGGACTTCACAGAAAAATGCTTATGCTTCATTCTAACATTCAGATCTTACTCCCTCTCAAAACAAACATAAAAGTATATAAAATGATATATGGACAAGTATCATCTTAGTTTTTTTTTAAATTGTTAGTCTCTTATAAGTTGGCAAAAGATACATGAGATTCCAAATAAGCATGCTTTGTAACAACTTCAGACGACTAAATTTCTTCTTTTTCTGGGCCATTAAAGTACTTATTTAGAAATATATATAGGTCTAACTAAATTCTAGTTTTTCTTCATTACAAATGTAATCACTAATAAGTTTCAAATGAAAGTGTACTCATATTCAAACAACACAGAACTGCTCTCTGATTTGCTAAAAATCTCTTCATCTTCTATAGGGGAGGGGTGAAGGAAAGAGGTCTGTATTAAGTAGAAGCCAAGTCTATCATGCAATAACTGAATGGGAAGATCACAGCAGTATACAATCACCTATCTACAAAAGAGAATAGAAATACTGATACACTTTGGTTTTGAAGATGCGAACCAAAGAAAACTCAAAGTACAAAAAAGCCCTTGAACCCTAAATGGCATTAGAAAGGTATCATCACCTCCAAAAAGCTAGGAGAGAGTAAGGGAAGGAGAAAATAAACCTCATAGTCAGAGCAAGAAACTGTTGGGTGGAACAGAGTCTCAGTCTAGTACTTTGGATAAAGGCAGAGAAGACAGTCTGTGGAAGGGCATGGAACCTTCCACATGTCCCTTGCAAAGATTGGAGATGAGCCTTGAAATATCCGTATCTTCCTTTTCCCTTATTTTCCTAAACTTTTCTTAAACCTTCCTTAGTTTGTGTTGCCTTTTGGAGTAAAAAGTTAAACACCAGCTGACATTTACTTCAGTACATGCTTTTGCTGTAAATCTATTTTGTATATTCCAGAGTTAACTTTGTTACAGAATTCTTAAGATTGCAGTCACCTATCTATACCATTTATAATTTTATTATAATAAATGTGATCATATCTTCCTTAAGCCCTCTCCTTCTAAGAGTCTTCAGCCCTCAAATATGAAAAATTTGGTTCTCAGCTATCCTCAAATGAGAGACATCTCCCATTATCATTTCAGTTGCCCCTCTTGAAACTTTCCCTTATTCTATCATGTTTTTCTTGGCTTCATCCGTGACCAATACGAATTTCCAAGTCATGGGTGTCATGGGTGGGGAATCACTTCCTAAGTTACATAAATGTCTAACCACTATGTTGTATACCTGAAACTAATATAATATTGAATGTTAACTATAACTTTAAAATTCTTTAAAATTTCCAAGGCATTCTACGTACATACATACCATCTGTGTAAGCACAAAACAGGCTTTTCCCACTGTTTATTTTCTGATAATACATGAATTATTGTTTGAAGTATATTTAAAAAAATTAAAACAATGTATATTGAGAAAAAATTATACATTCAAATGGAGATAAGACTTGAATGAATGAAAAGGCATACAACTTTTTGAAAAGCTCAACATTCTAAAGACTGTCATTTCCCCCTAATTTTATCTATAAATATAATGTAATCTTAAACTGTATGAACAGAATTTGGAGGGAAGCACTATACAACCTAACTTTAAGTTCTCACAAGAAAACAAGCAAAAAAAATAGTAAAAAAAGTATGACAAACGGTGATGAAGAGTGACTAGTGCTATCAAACAGTAAAACATACAGAGCTCTGATAATCACAGCAGCACAGTACTGGCACAACAGATAAATGGAACAAAACAGAATGGCCAAAATATATCAAGATTTCCTGCCAATCAAGATTGGCTCAGTGGACTGAGTGCCTGCCGGCCTGCGAAGCAAAAGGTCAATGGTCCAATTACCAACTGGCCCACGTACCTGGGTTTTGGGCCAGGTCCCCAGATGGGGGTGTATGGGAGGCAACAGATCAATGAATCTCTTGAACATAAGATATTTCTCTCCCTCTCTTTCTCCCCCTTTCCCCTTTCTCTCTAAAATAAAATGTTAGAAAATACATACATAAAGATTTCTTAAAAAATACAATGTTGGAGTTTGGAAAACCTCTCTAGATGATGCAAAACTACATAAAAATAAAAATTTAACTCCAAAAAAAAAAAAAAGTCTCTACACGGCAAAACACAATTAAACCTCAAAGGGAAATACCATGATGGATTACCTCATCATACCAAAAAATGCTTTAAGTCAATAACACCCACAACACAATAAGAAACAGACAATGGTTATAAATGGGTCACAGAAAAAAAATACAAATGTCTTTTACATATGTGAAAAGATGCTTGACCTCACTCATAAGAGAATGCAATCGCATACTGCCAGGGGACATGGGGACGGTGGCTGTAGTTCATAATACTGTAGTGCATATTTGACAGCTGCTAAAAGAGCAGATCTTAAAAATTCTCATCACAAGAAAAGTGTTTTTGTTAACTATGTGAGAGACTAGTGTTAACTAGACTTACTATGGTGATCATTTTGCAGTACACACAAATATTGAATCATTATGTTGTACACCTTAAACTAGTATGTTGTTACTTATACCTCAATTTAAAAAATAATAATTAAAAAAACCTATACTGAGGTTAGTTATTTAATCTTGTTCACTAACCAGATTGAAAAGCCATAAAAAATTTTGATTGCTCACTGTTGATGCAGGTGTGGAGAAATAGATACTTAGATACAATACAGATAGGAATATAAACTCTATAACCTCACTGGAGGGGCAATTCAGCAATATCAATAAAAATTCAGAATATATGCTTTTTAAAAAAATATTTATTAATTTTTTAGAGAGAGGGGAAGGAGAAAGAAAGGGAGAGAAATATCAATGTACGGTTACCTCTTTGTGCCCCCTACTGGGGACCTGGCCTGCAACCCAGGCATGTGCCCTGACTGGGAATCGAACCAGTGACCCTTTGGTTCACAGCCCGTGCTCAATCCACTGAGCCACACCAGCCAGGGCCAGAATATATGCATTTTTGTCTCAGCAATTCCACTCTTTGGAATTAGTAAGTAAATTCACACATATACAAAATGATCTAATACTGTGATGTTTGTTACCTCATTTTTTTTTTTTTAAGAGAGAGGGGATGGGAGGGAGAGAAACACTGATGTGAGAGACACACACCCATCGGCCACCCCTTGCACGCACCAACTGGGGGCTGAACTCACAATGGAGGCCATGTGTCCCAACCAGAAATTGAGCCCATGACCTTTTGGTTCACAAGATGATGCTCCGACTGTGCCTGGCCGGGACTCTACCTCATCTTTTGCAATAGCAAAACAAGAAAACCTAAATGCCCATTATTAGAGGTCTGGTTAAGTAAAATATGGCATAATTATATAATGGAATACTCTGGAGTTGTTTAAAAGAAAAAAAGAATGAATCTATAATTACCAATATGGATTCCGCCACAGAATATCTGTAAAAATACACACACACACACACACACACACGAAAGAGGAGGAAACCTGTTTAAAAATTTAATAAACAAAAAAATTAATCAGTGGCATGATATATTTAATTTAGATAGACTTTAAACCTGGACTGAATGGACTCTGGAAGAAGAGACCAAAACTAGTCATGGCTTCAAAAAAATGAAAGCAGTAGCTCTTAAAAGAGGGAATAAACTAACGGTGTCAGAGTTCGTGCTCCTCATCTGACCATTACTAACAAGAGACATTTTGAACTAGCTTTAGGAAGGTAATTTCTGGCATCTTTAACTTTGACACTGAAACTAAGATCATGATCAATCCATGATTTGTTACCTGAAAGTAAAATAGAGTTAACGGGACAAACCAAAATGAAAACAGCACCAAAACTTAAGTTCTCCAAAGCAGCTTTTTTCCTTTAATGGTACCGTCACTGATGCATTTTTTCATTCACCAATTTTATCTAGCTTCTAAGTTTGAATTAATAAAGCATTTCTACTCAGAAACTGACTTCATACTCACCAAGGTAATAGATCCTGTCTGAATGAGGCCCATCTGGATCATTCCTCTTCACAAACATAAAATCATGTGGTGCCTTAGCCATCATGTAGCCATGGTATTTTCTGGTATCAGCAAGCAGCTTTTTAAGCTGACTCCAGGAATATCGCTCAACATAAAATGGCTCCAATTTAGGCCGATCCCCTGATTCAACATTCTCCTCACACTCTGCAGTTTCAAAGATCTCAACACCCAGCTGTTCTGTTTCCATAGCTGCTGCCATGTTGCATTTTCCTAGAAAAACAAAACACATGGAGCTGTTCTAAGGCCCGCCTTCTCTTACATTAAGCAGGACAGTGTGGTAGGGACCCCACCCTTCCCCACCCTATCAGAATGAATGCAGTGGGAAGAGTCTTTGGGGTTGCAGTTTGAAACTTTCAAATGTCATCCTGAACAGCAACAGGTCTGCTGAGATGTGTTTGACTGACTGACATCAAGCCTGCTGACTCCTAGCTGACTCCGTATAGATTGTGTGAAATTCATTTGTAAGGGCTATTAGCGTACTCACAAATGTTAAGACTTTCAGAAGCTCTACCAGTTTTTTGTAACTGTCCCCTCAAAAAGAGGCAAGGAAAAAATGCTTTTCAGCACAGTTGCAATGAAACCTAGTAAGAAAAGGAACAGCTCCCCCTTCTCTATGTTCAGTTTAAAAATGAGATTTAAAAAAAAAAATTGAGGTCATGTCCATTTCATATTGACTATAAATCCCTTTGGGAACCTTTCTAAAAGGCTCTCCTTAGGTATCTCTTGCCAAAATTCCTTTCTTCTTTCCCACACTGGAAGGAAACAGGCCATATGCCAGTTGGCTGTTAAGCTCCATCCAAGAGCATGTCAACAGTGAGGCTAAATGTGCCAAGGGAGTTAAGTGCTCCTGCACCTTAAGAAGTGACACATTTAATAAATGTGGACTTCTTCAGCTAAGAAAAATAATCATTACCAATTAGAAAAGTGATAAAACTGTCACAAAAAACATGCTTTTAAGAATTTTCCTAGGGCACTTACCCAAGATAACATAAATACTGTTTCCTTTTAATTGGAACTCCAAGCAATAAAAGAACAAAAGACTTAACTGGCTGGTAAGTTTTTCTTTGTCTTCTGCTCTTTCCTAGACATCACTATCTTACAGTCATTTGTGGGACTCTAGACTATAAGAAATTTATGTATTACAGATTATATAAGTGTTACTCCCCCGATTAAATGAGAGGAAAAATTGTTCCCATCTTTAAGTGGCTTTAATAGTTGAAGTAGTTGATGTTCAGAGACTTCCGGCCAAGATGGAGGCATAGGTAGATACTCTTTGCTTCCTTGCACAACCAAAAGGGCAACAACCAATTAAAAAAACAAACAAAAAAAAACCCAGAACTGCCAGAAATTCAAACTGTATGGAAGTCTGACAACCAAGGAGTTAAAGAAACATTCATCCACACTGGTAGGAGGGGCAGACACAGGAAGCTGGGGCAGAAGGGATGCATAATAAGGTGGTAGCTGGTAGACTGGAATATCCCACATTCAAATGCAGATAAGCCGAGAGGAATAACTGGGGAGTGATAAAGACTGGGCAATGCAGGGTTCCAGCACAGGAAACTAAAGCCTCAAAACGTCTGGCTGTAAAAATCAGTGGGGGTTGAGGCAGCAGGAGAAACTCCCCATCCCACAGGAGAGTCCACTAGAGAGGGCCACAGGATCCTAGAACGTACACAAGCCCACCTACCCACTCACCCAGGAATCAGCACCTGGAAAGGCACACTCCACTTGTTGGAAGCAAGGGAAGTGACTGAAAGTGAGGTGAGAGCCAAGCAAGTGGCACGGTTCCCTCTCCGACCCCTGCCCAATTTACAGCACCATGATGCAGTGAAGTGGCTCGTTCTGTCCTGGTGAATACCTAAGGCTCCACCCCTTACAATGTAATAGGTGAACCAAGACAAAGAAATATGGCCCAAATGAAAGAACAGATCAAAGCTCAAGAAAAAGAATTAAGCAGTGAGGAGATAGCTAACCTATCAGATGCAGAATTCAAAACACAGGTAATCAGGATGCTCACAGAAATGGTTGAGTATGGTCGCAAATGAGAGGAAAAAGTGAAAGCTATGCAAAGTGAAATAAAGAAAAATATACAGGGAACCAATAGTGAAGGGAAGGAAACTGGGACTCATATCAACTATTTGGAGCAGAAGGAAGAAATAAACATTAGACCAGAACAGAATGAAGAAATAAGAATTCAAAAAAATGAGGAGAGGCTTAGGAACCTCTGGGACAACATCAAACATTCCAACATCCAAATCATTGGGGTGCCAGAAGGAGAGGAGGAAGAGCAAGAAATGGAAAGCTTATTTGAACAAATAATGAAGGAAAATTTCCCCAGTGGCGAAGGAACCAGGCATCCAAGTTCAGGAAGCTCAGAGTC